>JAKSZU010000010.1:58940018-59215018 GCA_026018925.1 Tupaia tana | reverse complement strand
TACATTTTAAATAGATCTTGTTAATTTTTGTACATCTACATTTCATAATTTTTATACTACTGTGTATAATTTTGTTGTCTTATTTCTAACCATCCTTAATGGTATGTGTGAATACTACTAATTTTTCCACATTGGTCTTACATCATGAAACCTTATAACTCACTTTTTAGTTCTAGTATATAATATTAGTAGATTCTCTCACATTTTCTACATAAAAATCATGTCATCTCCAAAGTTTTGCTTCTTCCTTTCCAGTATCGATATTTTTATTTCTTTTTTTTTTTTTTTTTTTTTTTTTTGAGAAGTTTTTGCTATAGGGCACGTGCGCTTGCCAGACAGACAGAGAGAGACAGAGAGATAGAAAGTGAGAAATCACCCCCTGGGGGGGAGGCCACACGGCAATGCCTTCTCCTCCATTCTCCTCTCGGGATCTTGGGCACGCACACACACGCACCCGGCGTGAGTTTTAAGCCACCGGGTCCGGGACGCGAACCACAGTTGACTACATGGGAGTCCAGCGACATAGCCATTACACTAACTGCTGGTCCCAATATTTGTATTTCTTTTTCTTACCTCAGTGCATTGGCTAAAATATCTGGTACAATAGTAAAAAGAACTGGTGAGAATGGATATCTTTACCTTATTCTCGATCTTACATGGAAAGCATCCATTCTTTCAGATTTAAGGATGTTTGCTGTGGATGTTTCATAGATGACTCATATCAAGTTGAAGAAGTTCTTTGCATTCCTAGTTTACTGATAGTTTTTAATAGAGTAGAGATATAGAGTTTGGTCACATGTTTGTTAGAATATCATATTTTTTTTAGCTCAATATGGTGAGCTTAAATTGAGCTTTTTAAAATATTGACGATGGTATATTCTTGAGGTAACCCCTATCTCATCATGATATATTAATCTTTTAGATATTATTAAATTGTATTTACCCACATTTTAGGGGTTTTTTGGAGAGGTTTTTCGCTATAGGACGCATGCGCTCACCAGACAGACAGAGACAGACATAGAGATAGAAAGCAAGAAATCACTCCCCAGGGAGGATGGCCATGCCGCAATCCCTTCTCCTCCATTCTCCTCTCAGGATCTTGGGCACGCACACACACGCGCCTGGCATGAGTTTTAAGCCACCGGGTCCAGGACGTGAACCACGGTCAACTACGTGGGAGTCCAGCGACATAGCCATTACGCTAACTGCTGGTTCCCCTTACCCACATTTTTGAATGAACTTCTGTATCTATATTGACAAGGGGTATTGTTCCATATATTTCAAAATTTTTGTAATGTTTTTTAATTTACTATTAGAATAGTGGTGGCCTCAGAGTACGAGTTGGGGAGTAGTTTGTCTATTTCAATTTTCTTAAAGAATGTGTGTATAATTGGCACTATTTCTTACTTGTTTCATAGAATTAAAGCACTGAGGCCGTCTAAATCTAGAGTTTTCTCTGTGGGAAGGTATAAGTGGTAGTTCAGTTAAATTGGATCTGATGTCACTCAGGTCATCTATACTTTCACTTTTTTTTTGACTCAAAGGTTTTTATCACTTACTGAAATTGAGCTATTGAAATCTTTGAACATAACTGCTTATTTGTTTATTACTTCTTGTTTGGAAGCCTTATTTACCATCTTTTTAAAAATTCTCTTTTCTTCTCTGACTCTATCTGTATTTTCACTTTTTATTATGTTCTTCCTTACTCTTCTTAAATATACTGTTTGTACTAAATATAATAGCACCCATAGTTTAATTAATTTTTGTCCTGTCATTCCTTTATGTCTAGCCCAACTGAATCTTTCATCTCCTATTTGGGAAAAAAAAAAAAAAGCTATTTACTCTTCTCTATAAAAAGAACATCCCTTCGAATCATAAGCAATTAATTTACCTGAACATAACTATTTTCAAGACACAGAATCTTTGACATGCTTTCTGGAAAATTCATCTTCTAAGTTAAATCTTTATTCATTGCATATATTGTGTTCCCTCTGTCATGTTATCAGTCGATAGCCCTAATTCACACTGTGACATCTTAACTTATTGTGGTAGACCTCTTGGTTCCTAGAATAGTATTCTGCACATCATCAGTGTGCAATAAAAACAAGATCCTTCCCAGGTTCCCTACTGTCTACAAAGCACAATCTAAACTCTTCAGTCTTTAGCTAAATAAACTAGCTGTCCTTTCTTGCTTTCTCTTCTATTCCCTCTCTCCCACTGTTTCCATTCCATCCTTCTTTTCTAACTTACATCCATTCATCAAATATTTACTCTCTCTAAAACTATTTGCTTTCATTCAATTAATCTCATTGTCTTCAGAAAATAGCTTATCTTGTTTTCTTACTTGGAACAATTGATTCCACGTGTCTGTCTCTCTCTCTCTCTCTTCCTTTTTTTTTTTTTTTTTTCTCTTTTGAATTCCCAGAGAGTGCATATGCTTTCCAGAGAGAGAAAGAGAAAGGAAAAACAAAAACAAAAAACCACCAAGGGAAGTGGTCACACCACAATCCCTTCTCCATTTCTCCACCCTGTCAGGACTTGGGGTACACATGCACACATACCTGGCATGTCTTTCAAGCTGCCAGGGCCTGAACCTGAAATGCAGCTGACCATGTGGTTTCCAGCTCACTTAACCATTAGGCTATGAGGCTGGCCCTTGCCTCTCTTTCTATGCAAATCCTCGCAAGGCCCATTTTTAGTGCAACTACTGGATACAATTTTCTGAATTTAAAGAGAAATATTTCTCTTTTTCTGAGCATATTATTTTCTGTATACATAAACACTGAGCAACAGAAAATTAAAAATGAAAAACACAGAAGTTACTACTGTCTCAAGTAGTTATGTAAGAGTTATAAAAAATCTGGCATTTAAAGTGATGGAAATGGAAAGACAATAGTCAATTTGCTTCTTAGGGGCATTGTCTTTCTGGTAGAACTAATAAAAAGATCATGCTTTTCCCTAAAAAATAACAGTGAATTATGATTGATAAATGCATCATCATGCAGTCTATATGAAACAGTGAGGGGGGGGCACCAAAGCATAAACAAAAAAGAAAGTTCAGTTTGTCTGTAGATGTTCACACAAAAAGAAAAATAAAAAAGGATTTGAAGCTACAACAATGAGAGTAGTTCAGTGGAATCAAGTGTGAAATTTGCAGATGGGAGGACTAAGAATAGAGATATAAAAAACACTAGGAAGAAAGAAGCATTGCAAAACACCGTAATGTATACGACTTGTAAAATTAGTAGAAAAGGCTAGAGACACCTAGGAAGATGATAAAAGAAGGTACTAATACAAAAAAGAAAAAAGAACAGGAGGAGAAGGAAATGTTTAAAATAAACGAGTATACTTATAAATTTCAAATTTAAGCATTTAATGATGTTCATTTAAATAAAAAATAAGCTTCTTTTTTTTCAAGAGAGAAAGGAAAGTTTATTGAGAGAAAGAATATCAAGGAGTCTGAAGCCAGAGGTACTTCAGCCCACCCTACTGAGGAGACATGATGTATTTACATGGGATGGGTGAATGGGGTAGGGTCATAAAAATGACGGGTACTGAGGCCGGCAGGTGGTGTGGTGGTTAAAGGTGCTGGACTCCCACATGGCTGACTGTGGTCGAGTCCCAGACCTGGCAGCTTGCTTTCTCACTTTCCTTCTCGCTGTCTCTGGTCAACTTCAATAAAATTAAAAAATAATAATAATAATAACATGAATAAAATTAAATAAAATAATCCTTTAAAAAAATGGTGGGTACTATTTTTTTAAAGTCTCTTCTTCATTTTAAAGTTTTCAGATAAGAATATTATGAAAGTGTCATTCCTATCAGTAAAACAAACTCAGTTTAAAAAATTCATCATTTGATAATTTTATTCATATCTGCAAAGGCTGCATTCATACTGACTCAGTCTATATGCAGCTTATATACAATATGTGGAGAAGGTATAGCTTACAAAATCAGTACCTAAACAAGGGTGGCCACAGTGCATTCTGGGTATGGGTACTTTTAGAGTCTTATGTATAATAAACTTGACTGTTTTATATCTATGTGCCCAACTAGATTTAAAAAACAAATTTGTCTATTTTATTCATGATTGAGTGTGCACATACACAAGAGAAAAAGGGAAAGAAGAGGGAGTAAAGAGAGAAGAGCAACCTTGACAGGGTCTTACATTATACTACGATCCTCCTTCCCTAGTACTTCAACTTCTCAGGACCTTGGGTTCATATTCCTTTGTCTAGCATATTTTCAAGCCAATTCAAAGACCCAAATCATAATCAGTCCTTTGGCTTCCAGCACCGAAATTCAGTTTGCTACCAACAGCACCGATATGCTGGACCAACAACTAGATCTTAAACTCTGACCCAGGCCTCTTTTATATCCTGTATATCATGTTTGGTATCTAGCATTGTAGAAGTTGAGAAAAGATTCACTGATTATTCTCTGCTAATCTTAGTTATAGAAATCTCATAATGTCTTTCCCATTGATTCCAACCCATTGGAAGTACCAAGTGCCTGTAAGACTACATGCTTGGATTGAAGATTATAATAGAAATATAACCAAGTCAAAGAGACCCATAGTGACTCCATCTTGAACTTAGTGTTGGAAGTCCATCTAAATAGATTAACCTTTAGGAAAATCAGCCTCTAACTTCTGTCTTTCACTTCCTTCACAATGAACCTTGATTAATGCCTTTTGCTTCCCTCACAATGAATCTAAGCTAATGTTTAACTAATAAAAATTAATAATAACCTTGCTGAGTCTTTGCAGATATTGAGCTATAGAGATAGAGATGGGAATGATGTTATCAGCCACCTTTTTCAAGACCAGTTTAGACACTGCAAAGCGACACATAGACTCTTGCTGCTTACCCTCACTCTTTCTCTTTAAAAACCTCTTTGACAGCATTTAACTTTGGAGATGGTTTTAGGAGCTTAGTCCACCATTTTCCTAGGTTTCTGCCTTCTTGAATAAAACAATCTTTCCTTTCCACCAATAGTTGTCTTTTGAATATTAGCCAGACCAAACCCACGGAGACAAAGAACAGTAACAGAGACTTTATATGGAGTTGGAGAAATTTAGAATACGGGGAAACATAGGAGTTTTAGATAGAATAGCTGGACTTTATGTCTTTTCAGTTGTACCTACATCAAGTCCACAAAATTTCTGTGCCTCACTATGGTACAATGGTACATCTTCCAAAGGGACTCTGACAAAGCTGAGAAACATCTCTGTAGACAGAATTGAATGCTGATTTAGCAGCATTATTTGGATAATGAGTCTCAGAAAATGTCAAATAAAGTGGAAAATTAGAGGTCCCCACCCCTTGGCATTATGGACATTCCCAGAAATTAGAAAACCCCAAAATGGCAAAACTTTAAGTTTTGCTATTCAGCCTCAAAATATAAATTATTTGGAAAGAAATATTTTTGACTATTTGGAAGGTCTTTTTTTTTAATACCTTTGTAAACAAAAATAGTTTCCTCCTTGTTACTTCTACACTTGCTCATATTGCTTACAAAAGTATGGATTATATCAAAGTTGTTGGTCATTATAAACAAGGCTTGAAATTCGATCAACTGATGTAAATGTTATTACACATGGGCAATGAAGTCGTTTCAGTACCCACTTTTAAGGCTTCCTGGGCTCATACTATGTGACTCCCTATATATGAAGAGATTTGACTATGTGCCAACAATCATGGCTAATTAAGAGCCTCATTAAAGTTATTAAAGTTTTTTTAATAACCACATCAGAATCCTGGGGCCAGCAGGCATGGTGGTTAAGGTACTGGGCTCCCACATGGTCAATCACAGTTTAAGTCCTGGACCTGGTGGCTTGCTTTCTCTCTCTCTCTCTCTCTCTCTCTCTCTCTCTCTCTCTCTCTCCCTCTCTGGTCAAAATTTAAAATAAAATAAAATAAAGTTAAATAAAATAATTCTTTTTAAAAAATTATATAGAACTCTAACATGTAAAATTTCTCTATCCTAGTGAGAAAAAATCCACAATCCACAATGATAATATTTGAAATGCCAACTATTACAAAGGAAGATAAAAAGATAACAGTACATACGCTGCTCTTTCTCTCTCAATAAAGTAGTCACAAAAATAAATTCCATGTGTCCATGTGCCCATCCTTTGAGATTAAAGCCAATTGTAACAACGTAGAGTGTTGGAATTGGAAGGGTTCTTAGAAACCATCTGGCAAACACTTATTAGCAGATGCGCGAATCAAGATCCAGAAACATTAAAAGATTTGTTTAGGGCAATAGCAGTCACTGGCAGACCCAGTCTGGAAAGTGGTTCTCCACATTCCACTTCTTTTTCCACATGCCATCTCAAGGTCAGACAGAATCACTCTTTTGAGGTTTTCCTACTCTTCTACGAGGGCAATTGCATGGTTGACACAGATTTAAATATTTAAAACTACTGACATTTACAATTGTGAATGAGAAAAAAAAAAGATAGAAGACTAGTATATCTCCAAATTGAGCTTTTCTCTTTTGAGAAAATATTTTTCTAACTGCAAAGAGGTATCGTTTCTCAACTTTTACCCCCTGCCAATGACATGCTCTATTGAAAGAATGACAAAATGGCCTAGATTGTTTAGAAACGTATGGTGAAAAAAAACTTCAATAAGGCAAATTGAATTTAGAAAACCTTTACATGTAGCTCCTAAAGCATTCATAATTAAATGCAAAATTTCTTAATAATTTTTTGATGTTATTTCTGTGATAATTCAATAGCTGTTGTGGACATGTGTTCAAAATATATTTTAAAATGTAGTTTGAGGGAACCAGCAGTTAGCATAATGGCTATGTCGCTGGACTCCCACGTAGGCGACCGCGGTTCGCGTCCCGGACCCGGTGGCTTAAAAAATTCACGCCGGGCGCGTGTGCGTGCGTGCCCAAGATCCCGAGAGGAGAATGGAGGAGAAGGGATTGCGGCGTGACCATCCCCCCCGGGGGGTGATTTCTTGCTTTCTGTCTCTATGTCTCTCTCTGTCTTTCTGGCGAGCACACGTGCCCTATAGCAAAAACCTCTCCCCCCCCCAAAAAAAAAATAAAAACGTAGTTTGAGGTATAGCCAGCAGGTGGTGTAGTGGTTAAGGTGTTGGACTCCCACGTGGTCAATCACAGTTGAATTCTGGACTTAGCAGCTTGAAACTCACACTGGGTGCTTCTGCGTGTGTGCCCAAATCCTGAGAGGAGAGTGGAGGAAAAGGGATTGTGACATGGCCATCTGCCCTGGCGGGTGGTATCTCATTTTCTGTCTCTCTGCCTCTCTGGCAAGTACATGTGCCCTATAGCAAAAATAAAGTCCTCTCAATAAATAAATAAATAAATAAATAAATAAATAGCTTGGATAAGAACTAGGAAACTATTTGAGTTACTTGTAATTTAAGATTGAAATAAATCTCAAAACTTTGTTACCCATATGCTACAGTTACAGTTTTGGAATTATATTTATACCAGTTATGCTACAAATGACAATGCTTCTTTTACTACTTTATGTCTATAGAATATCTTTTAAATATACTATTATTTTTTAATCATGCTTCATATGAAGACTTTTAAAAAATGTTAGCAGTTAATGTTGAAATGAATTGTTTCTAGTTGGAGATCAAAACTACCTGCAGTGGGTAATATGAAAACCTACTCTCAAAGACACATATAGTGGGTGAAAATTGAGCCATTTACTACCAACTCACATAAACCTCTAGTGATTTATGTGTTAGAAATATATATTCACTGTAAAGTCAAGTATTATGGGACTTGGACTACACAATTAGTCTTTTCAAGACATTTTAGCAACATAAAGAACACAAACATATCCCATACTCTACCTTCAGAAATTTCAGAAAGAATTGAAACATTAATAAACCAGCCATATATAATGAAATTAAAGAAATGCATGGATTCAAGTACTTGACCCCTCAAACAATCTATCCTAAGTCTTCATTCAATCTACTTCTCTCCATCTTATACATTTCTGTGTTGCTTTCCCTAGTCAGCATAAATTAGGTTTGTGAGATCAATCTTTTTATAGTTTCTACTTTTCTCATCTTTTACTATTTAGAATACTTAGTTGAAGGTTTCCACTCCATCAGATTGCATCTCCCATATTTCATCTCTGCCCATCTTTAATGACCTCTTCCATCTCTGCTAGTCCAGAACCTCCCTTAGACCAAAAATAAATTTCCCATTTCTATACTTTCTTGTATTTTTTAATGTTTTAAGAATTATTTATTTTATTTACTTATTATTATTATTTTTCAATTTGACCAGAAGAGACAGAGAGAGAGAAAGAGAAAGCCACTAGGTCCAGGACTCAATCCTTGGTCAGCCATGTGACAATCCAGTGCCTCAACCACCACACCACCTGTGAACCCCATGCCTCCTTGTTAAAGTCCAACACTTATAGAGCTCAAATAAAGCCAATGGAGTTGTTTACACCATCTAACCTCCTATTTATTAGCCACATATGTGCTGCAAATCTTAGAAAGGAAAGATGGCACTGAGTTCTCTGCAGATGTTCAAATGCTAAATAGTAAATATGCGATATAAACTGAGATTCAAAATGAACTCAGGGAATGTTCAAAAATGTATGTACTCCCAAAATCATATCAGTGATTTCCCTATGAGTTTGGAGCACAAGGTTTTCTAATTCTTGATAAGAAAAGAGGGAGGAATTAAATAAAAAGCAAACACATGACCTGCATATTGGATAAAAATGTATTGTCCCAAAGAGTTGCCTTTGGCTCTGATATTTCAATATCGTTCAAAAAGATAGTTATTTTAAGTTTATAAATGCAAAAAATGCTTAACTTTAGCTGAAAGTTACTAGCAATGCTTTTCTAAATGTTAAAATATGAATAAGTTTTTAAAAACAATGAAGGGGGCCAGCAGGTGGCATGGTAGATAAGGTGCTGGGACTCCCATATGGCTGACCATGGTTCAAGTCTTGGACCATGGTTTCCTTCCTCTTTCTCTCTGGTGGGTGAAAATGCCCTATAGCAAATTTAAAAACAATAATAAATTAAATAAGTAACTTTAAAAAACAAAAAATCCAATCAATCATAAACAATCTCTCAAGGTCACACACACACAAACACACACACACACACACACACACACCCCATGGCCAAAAAAAAACATCTGAAGACACTGTCAGTTTTCCTTGGCTAAGGAACATTGGTGGCTAAGGCACATCAGAGTTGGTTTCTTTCCTTTGAGTCTCTATAACAGCATAATAAAATCCCTGCTTAAAATTGTGCAGTACAGTTTTATACTGAATAATCTTATTTTACATTTCCTCTAATACCAGTAGAAAATACCTCTTACATTCAGCTCCCTACACTACACTGCACCACAGATAAGCACACACCTTTAAAATTTGTATATGATGATAACATAGGATAGTATGTAGAGCACATAGAATTAGCTGTAGATTTGTTTCCTATTTGTTTTACTTTTGTAATAAATCTAGGAGGTATTGATAGATACTTTTCCTAGAAGAGCTGGGAAAAGTCTCTGATAGGAAATTCCAAGTAAACTATGTTACTGTCTTAAATGCCTTAGCTAAGGGGCTCTCCATATGATCTAGGGACTTCCCTAACCTCTTTCTGGAACCCTCAATATGACAGAACTTTAGCTCAACACATATGGCTGGGGAACCACTAACTTAGCAATCTATGATTTAGTGTCCTCTAATTCTTGTGCACACCCATACATTATTTTCTTTCCTCATCAGACAAAACTAAGTTTCATTGCCTTTTTTAATTAGTTCAGTCTCTATCAATATTAAAGAGCAGGGACTTCACCTTGATTCCTGTAATTGCCTCATCCCCCATCTTTCATCTTCATTACTAATGGTTTCTTTCCTTTTCTCATTTTGGTTCCCAAACTAACTCAAACCAGAGAATCTCTGTCATTTAACAATATTAAGCAGATTGGTACTTTAAGTGTTTTCAAGCATGGCTCCTGGCAGGGCTTTGGTTGTTTGGTTTCTGTCCTCACTGTGAGCAATAAAGATCGTAATTAAAGAAATTAATGAAAATGTCACCCCTATGGAAGTTCAGTTCATAGCCCTGGGCTGTTGGTCCTACTGATAGATTATATCCTGGCAACACTGTGACTATATACCAATAAGAACGGTGCTGGAATCGTCCAGGCCCACCACAGGGTCTCACTCGCTATTATACTTGGACTTGACTCACGATAATCCAGAATCTCTCATATGTCACTCTGTCTACCTATATTCCATTCTCCAAACAGTATTTGAATCACCATTTAAAACTCAAGTCTCTGCCCTCAATAAAACCCTCCAGTGGCATCCCATGTGGTTCCAGGTGCTCACCATGTTTGCAAGAGCCTGTTTCATCTGGCCTCTTGATATCTTTCTTTCCATAATGCTATTACTCACTTCTTCACTCACTTCACTCCTGTGACAAGAGACTCTTTGCTATCTCCTAAATACATGTCACAAATTCTTAATCACCATTCTTTCCATACCCCTTTTCAGTGATCTTTTTTTTCCCATTGATATTTTTCTTGTTCTCCTCCTATTCCTTCTTCTTTCTTCTTCATCCATCTTCCTTCTTCCTCCTGCTATGTTCTGAATGTTCATGTTTTGACCAAAATTCATATGCTGTAATCCTAAACCCCCAAGGTGATGGTACTGGGAAGTATGGCAGTTGGAAAGTGGTTAGTTTATGAGCAGAGCACAGGAACAGAATCAGTGCCCAAGAGAGATCCCTCACCCACTTCCAACAGGAGAAGCTACAGTGAAAAAGCTCTCTATGAAAAAGTGGCCCCTGACCTGACACTGAATCTATTGATGCCTCAATCTTGGACTTCTCAGCCTCCAAAACTGTGAGAAATAAGTTGTTTATAAGCCACTCTGTCTACGGTATTTTGTTAAAGCAGCCCAAATACACTAAGACTCCTTCCTAACCTTCTCATGGCCTCCTGTAGATACCCATTAAAGTCTCTTTCGTATTATATTCTCCTGCAATGTCTTTAACCTCCTCCCCTACTCTCAGCTCCAGCCTCCTTAGGGATTTTTTTTCATTAAGAAATTTATTCATTATTTGATTTCTCTAATTTGAATACTGAAAGCACCTGTTCCACCAACAACAGCTCTCAGAAATCAAACCTTATAAAAGAGAAGAGAGTCAAATAGAACAAGTTAAGAAAAAGGAAATTATAATTAGTACTTTTCTCTTTTAAAGTATGTAGAATATTAGTACTCTACACACAATTCCATTATATGGACTATATATGTGATTAAATATCAATTTCTTTGAGTAACAGCATTCAGGTTCTGGGAAATGTTTTTTCCACATTTGTTGCCCATTTTTATAATGTCTTAAAAAAAGAAAAAACATAAAGTTTGTGTGTTGTGTTACTGTCTGGGTTGAAGTAGGACATCATCTTGCAGTATGGTGAGAGTATGAGCAATGAAAGTTCTTAGGAAAAAAATTAATTAATGAACTCTGATAACTACAATATTTTCTTGCATTCAGTATTAAGTTCCAGATACACAATATCCACTTTCTGTTCTTGTTCTAATCCTTTGTTTCAGAGGTACCTAGATAGTCACAACAGTTTCACATGGCAACTGAGAAATATTTTGCAATATTAAACAATTTGTGTCATTCTTAAATATGCATATATGTATAAATATATAGAAAGATGTAAACACATAATTCATGAAGTATATATCAAATCTTTATGTAAGCAGTTAAACAGATACTAAACACTATATTATATAAAAGTATTAATTATTTATATAAATTTTTAAATTTAAATTTTAAGTAGTTGTAATTGTGAATGCTGGTAGGTATTAATCATAATTTATACTATGCTTTTCAAAGTTATATTGGAAAGAAACTTTAATGAAACAAAAATAGCACTTCTAATTTTTAAATGCTATATACATATATATATATATATACACACATATATATATATATATATATATATATATATATATATATATGTATATTACAATCAGGCCACTTTAAAGTTTTGTACAATTTCATAAATAATCTTTTGATGACTACAGACATGCAAGACTGGCAGTATTCAGAAACATCACAGTCACGGTGATTTTCCAGAATGGTGTATCATCTTCAAAAATTACAAAGAGTTACTTGTATGCAACTGCTATCAAACCAGTAAGACAGCATTTATACAACCATTGTTTTCAAGATAGTTGGTAACTTGGGCATATTTTCCCCAAATAACCTTGCCTCCTATGTCACAAGGTCCAACTTACCCACATTCACCTCAATGACAGTACCTTTGGTGACAACACCCAAAGTCATATATAGTGGGGATGAGGGATCCTTCTTTATACCAAGTGTGGACAGGCAAAAGGTGACTTTCCAAAGGGTCAGCAGATGGCATAGCCATTATGTCTCTGGACTCCCACATGCGGATATCGACCACAGTTCGAATCCTGGACCCAGAGGCTTAAAAAATCATGTGTGTGCCCAAGATCCAGGTACGAAAATGGAGGAGAAAGAATTGCAGCATGGCCATCCCCCCTGGGGAGGGGGGGGCACGATTTCTCACTTCCCCTCTGTATGTCTTTCTCTCTGGCAAGTACACATGCCCTAAAGCAAAAATCTCTCTTTTAAAAAAAAATGTGGCTTTTAGTTCAGGATCCGTTACGTGGGCCTTCTTGAAACATATGCCATTCACCTAGTGAATCTTTCATATTTAGGGTTCTTTTCTAGTAAAGCCATCTCCAACAAGACATACTTTTGTAACCTTCCCCTCTTCCATGCCTTCTTTCTCTTTCCTGTTGGAATAAATTTTAATACTTCTGGTTCTCCCTGGGCTTGAGCTTCGAGTAGAGGGACTTCTCATTTTCCCACTTTATATTTTCATTTTTGTTTAATTATATTGGAAAATACTTTGGCTCGGGACTGTCCTCTGTTCCAACAGAGTCTGGTAGATTCTGCTCCTGGTAGAGTCATTTCATCATTCTTTTGTTTGGTGTTCCTTTTTTCATGCATCTTGATAGTCTTTTTCATTTGTGTCTTCTCAGAGTGTCACTGTTTATAATAGAGCTCAGTCTTCAGATCACTCATCTTTTTTGTCTTCTTTGAACATTCATGAGCCTCTGGACTTCCCTTCTTTCTCTTTCATTCATGATAATCCAAATGATATCCATAGCGTTTATGATGTAATTCAGTATCTTCCTTTTGTAGCATGGTGAAGGCTTCATAGTCTTTGTGCACAGCCTACTGGATGCAAAGAAGTTCTCAACTTTCAGATCTCATAGAGAGGCCCACAAACAGATCTGATGCAGCCCAAAATGGGAAAAAAAAATGTTATATATTCTGAGTGAACTGACTTTATTTGAAGTTTATTTATTTCTCTGTGAGCGAGAGAAAGAGAGAGACATAGACACATCACTCTCAACAGGGTCTTAATGCTTCAATCCACTCCCAGCTTCAATCTACCTGAAGTAATGGGTGCACATCTGCCTGGCACACTCAGGGAGGTCTCTTTCCCAGGTGAGTCAGTCTTGCAAAGCATTGCATTTTACCCAGTCCCTTGCATAAACCTTTTTAATATGCTTTAATTTTGAACAATTGAGTACAATTATGTTTTATATTTTAATCCTTTAAATCATTATTGTCAATAGAATACAAATTATGTAAAACATTATTATAGTACCACATTCATTATTTTTACTGTAGTGATGTAAGAAATAAAATTTATGGAATTAAAGCACAGCATGTAAGAACCATGTCTGTCTGCATTTTATGACTCATTCAATTACCATAAATCCATCAAATCCATAAAGCCAAAATCCCAGAGACCAAGAATGATAAGTAAACCTAACCATCTTTTATATGTTGCCAGGTTTAAATCATTTAAAAGGCATACTCTTAGATATATTTTGAATATTTTGTTATACAAATCTATTTGTGAAGCTAGAAGAATAGAAAACATTTTATTTAAGAGCTTGTTAGCTTTATTTATAACTTTTACTTGGTTACATAGTAATCTCCATTTACACTCTTGCCCTGGTCCATTCAAATATTAAAGGCAAGCCTATTTCTTCCCCTCTGTGATAGAGAATAATATTAATTTTTATTAAACCTAAAATAATATTTTAAAAGTATAAAGGTATAGAAAAATCACATGATAGAGTATAAAGAAGTACAAAATGATCATTCTGCCAGCTCTACATTGTAAAGAGGAATTAAGTCATAGACTTGAGGCTCTCTATACCTACATTATACCCAAAATGATATAATTGTGAAGTTTGTTGACTATAATAGACAAATAACATCAACATGTTCATTATTAGTTTGCTAATGTAGATAGTGTATTCTGCAGTTGAACAACTTGCCCTCCTCTTTGGTTTAGCACATCCAAAGTTAGGTGAGCAGAGATATTCCAATGACACTCAGTTAAATTGTACTTTTATGCCAAAGACTGGAATTAAGATGGAAATAGTTTTCTTTCTCTAGATTACAAACTTGGGTTTATTAATATATCCAGAGATAAATATGCCCTACAGAATCATTCTCAACACCTCTATCTTCCTGACCTATACCTTTCGAGTACAAGCAGTACTTCTTAAACCTCTGTTTTTTCAGACCCTTCATCTCTGTTTCTAAAATGTTCTTGTTATTGTTGCCTGGTCTATTATTGCAATAATTCCCCACCTTGTCTACTCTCTGTGGTCTTACCTTTCTGAACCATTCACTACCCATCCCCCCTCCCCCCTTTTTTTGAGTAGTGACTCTTAGAGTGTGGTTTCCATGTCAACATATCACATCGCTCAGGGATTACTAGAACTGAATTATTCTGGGTTTCTACCCCCTTTCTAAGTCAGAAGCTCCAAGGGTCAGGTCCAGCTATTTGTGTTTCAACAAACCCTCCAACTAGTTATCATGCATGCTAAATTTTGAAAGCTAAGGCTTTTGAATCTTATTATTAAAAAACAAAACCAATCATGTCACTGGACATCTTGAAATGTCTTTAATGAGCTTCTTCCCAGTAAAGGATAAGGTCTAAGCTCTTAGTAAGATGTGTAACGGCCTTTCCGCTGTGGTATTTCAGCCCTTCCCTTTCCATTTTCTCCCTCCCACCAAGTGCTTCAGTCATATGAACATTTTGAAATATTGTGAAAGCAACCTGCTTTTTATGCCTTTTTGCCTTTTCCCAGTGTACGTCCTCCCACACAGAATTTATCCACCTGGAGGAGTTCTATTCATCTTTCCAGATCCAGCTCAAATGTCCTTTTTTGCAGGATGATTTCCGAGGGCCAATTGCAATGATTTACTTATAGCCTTTTTCAGTTCTTCCAGGTCCACCTACATAATTTTCCTGAATTAAAATTTCTATATGTCCAGCTCTTAAAAAAGAAATGACATCTATTTACTGGGTACAAGGAGGTAAAGCAAAAGACAGAAATACCACTGCTTATCCTTCCTCCCATCTTTTTGCTCCTACTTTAAGAGTGAAAAATTGTCATGCATTTCTGGTTATAGTTGTTTCCTTGACGATATTGATGGCTCTTCCCAGAAGTTGGTTCAATTGTTTAGTAACAAGGCTAATCCAAGATTTGAAGGATCAGGGGCAAGTGTATGAATGGAGGCCCATATAACATATGTCAAAACATTTAAAAGTTTTAGATAAACCTTAGAAGCTTCAATAAATATGTTCTTATCATTGTGCTACCTTAAAATATATTATTTCCTAATGACAAATCAAAAGTATATGTAAAACAATCATTTTAGATGATGAAAACTGGCAAATATTAAAGACACTACATTTCATATCTGGTAGTATATCTGGGCATTCTGTTGATGAAATGGCAATGTTTATGTGAGTCACAAAATAAAACAAACATCGTTTATAAACTCTTACCTATGTAGTCTATAACATTTATACTTTTAGCCTTTATGTTATCAAAAGTATGTGGCTATAATAAAAAAATTGTAATTAATTTTCTAACAGTGATGATTCAAAAAATTTTAAAGAAAATGGTTTTATTGAGATGGTAGAAAATTAAAAATAGGCTCAGCCACAGTAGTGCACACAGTACACAGCTACTTAGCAGGCCCAGGTTTAATTTCTGGCCACCTTAAAAAGCTGGGCAAAGTCCTTCACTCTCACCTACTTGTGAGGCTGAGGCAGGAGGATCTCAATATTGTGACATGTCAAGACTATGTAAAAAAATAAATCCACCACTATACACACACACACGCACACACACACACACAGAAAATTCCAATACATTTTCTTTAAAAATAAATATAGGGACCAGCAGTTAGTGTAATGGCGATGTCACTGGACTCCCATGTAGTCGACCGTGGTTCGCGTCCCAGACCCGGTGGCTTAAAACTCATGCCGGGCACGTGTGCGTGTGTACCCAAGATCCCGAGAGGAGAATGGAGGAGAAGGGATTGCAGCATGGCCATCCCCCCTGGGGGGTGATTTTTCGCTTTCTGTCTCTCTGTCTCTCTCTGTCTGTCTGGCAAGCACACGCAGCCTATAGCAAAAACCTCTTCAAAAAATTTAAAAATAAAATAAAATAAATATAAAACTCAAAATTATTTTTGTTTTCAAAATTCTTTCTTCCTAAATATTCAAAATGACCTGTTAAGTCAAAAAGTGACAGGCATATAATGAATATCAGATTTAAATTTCAGGATAGTTCATAAAAGCTAATATGTTCTTATTTAATTTTGTCTCATATAACATTGAGTATCTACCAGCTTGCCAGTATAAAAACTGAGAGACTATTTCCTGCATATTTTCTTGAGTCTGATATATATGTGAATTTCAGAATAATGTGATTAGTTTAACAATTCAATTTTTTTTTTTTTTTTTTTTTTTTTTTTTTTTTTACTGTCAGAGGGTGCACGCATTTACCAAATTTATGGAGACAGACAGAGGGACCCCCTCCCCCCATGGTATGTGATCATTCCATAATTTCTTCTCCACTTCTCCATACTGTTGGGCTTTGAGGCATGCATAAACATGTACTCAGCATCTTTTTCAAGCTGCTGGGGCTGAGACTCAAACTACAGTCAGCCATGTGGGGTCTGATTCCCTTAGCTACCAGGCTATGGGGCCAGCCCTATTTAATAATCCAAAAACATCAGTATTCATGTGCAGACTATGGCGATTTGTGTGGTCTTTCAAATCTACCAATAAAATACAAACAGAAGCCAGAAAATTGGTGCTTAGCTCTATTCTGGAAAATAATCCTTGGTTATCCAATGATTTTGGACATTCATCCCAGGATGAATAATTTGAAAATTATTTATCTTTCTTTACTCAAATCCTAGCCTCCCCATCTCCATATTGCAAAGCAAAATATTTATCTCTGATTCTGAGTGCAACTCAAACTAAACATTTTCATGGCATTTGAGCTCTGTATCTTTTGATTCTTGTATGTGTAAAGGGATGTGGAGAAAGATTTTTCTAGAGCCTCCCTCACCCTTCTCTCTGTCACAAGATTGTTATATCAAAAGAGGGAATCTCATTTTTTTAATTTAATCTTCTAATATGGAAAGAAGAAAGACCTACTTATATTCTAAGAGATTTGCATGTAATGTTGTATGTTTGCATATGTTTAATAAAATATGTCTATATTTAATAATAAAATAGCATACTTTTCTAGTTGAGCTCCTTGGTATAGTTATCACTTAATTCATTACGTTTAAACAAAACATTCTCACTGAGCATCATCATTATATGACTTTGGTTTTTCTGTGACCATATATATAAAGAGAGTATGAAAGGGAAAACAGAAACTTGTAGGGGAATATTTTCACACATAGGCAGTGTGGTGTTTAATGTTATGCATCGGCTTGACTAGGCTGTGATTCCAAGTTAGTTTAGGTGTTTCTGCGATGGTATTTAAGAGAGATGATTAGCAGTTTAAATCCATTGACTTCAGTAATAAAGAAGTTACCCTTTATGATGTGGATGAGTTTCATTCAACTGGTGATTTTAAGAGCCAAAAAAAAAAAAAAAAAAAAAAAAAAAAAAAAAACAGGTTGCCCAAAGAAGGAATTCTATCTAAGATAAATGTAAAAAACCTGACTGAGTTTCCACTTTGCCCGATTTTGGATACAAGACTGCAGCATCAACTTTTGCTTGAGTTTCTACCCAACCTCCTGTAGACTTCAGACTCGCCAGTTCCCACATTTGTATAAGCCAATTCCTTATCTCTGTATCCAAAGTTAGATGATCACCAAGAAAAGGAAGATGTATGTATATACTATATACTTTCTTTCTTTACCTTCTCATAGTATATTGTACAAATTTTATTTTAGAGTTTAGGGAGTCAAATTGTAATAGTAGTTTTAAAACCCTGTCTTTGAGTGTAAACTAAGAGCTCTTTAGACTGTTATATTCATTACTGTATTTCCTGAGGCTAAAAATCTCCAGTCACTCAATAAATGCTCAATAAATGCCTCCCAAAAGTTAGAGGAGCAAAAGTAACGTATCACCTCAATCAGCTGATATGTGGTAAGACACAGAAATAAGGGATGGTGGAACAATAAGAAGAGAGAAAGAAACAGTGAAGAGGTAAGAAGCGGCATCCCTGAAGCTAAGGCGCGCCATGGGATGACACTCATGCAGCTTTCCTAGGCTCCCTACGTAGTCTTAATCACCTCTCTCACAGCGACTTTGATGGCTCAGGCTAAGGAACTTGGTACCTGCAAGCAATTAACTTTAATAAGCCAGCAGGTGATTTCCTGAAAAAGAATGCTGACGAGTCAGTTTGCTGACAGCAGCTCTAGATTCTCTGGTTACTCAGCCATGGCTTCTACCTCTGCCCTTATGAACCTCGTCTGTAGTTATGAGTAATGAATGAAAGGTAGCCAAAGAGTGGTTCTTTCAACAGTGACACTTGTAATCAGCTTTATGGCATGACCATATATTACAAATAGAACCAAAAAGTCTTTTCAAGTTATGAAAAAAGCAAAAGCCAACAAGTAGTAACAAACAGCTCACACTGGCACAGCACTTTATAGCTTCCATAAATACTTGTTAAATGAAGGGATGAGAAAGTACTTTCACCTCCATTAACCTTTGTTTGTTTGTTTGCTTGCTTGCTTGTTTTCTTTACCCATCAATCCATTATTTAAGGCAGAATTCTGGAAATATAAATTTTTTCACATGCTGGTGAAAAAGAGAAAAGTGCCCACCAGTTGGGCCTAGTCATGTCACAATCCCCTTTCCTGCGTTCTTGCTTCCTGTCAGGATCCTGGACATATGAGCGTACATTCCTGGCTTGTTTTTCAAGCTGCCAGGGTCAAAACTAAAACTGTGGCCAGTCGTGGGATCTGACTCCCTCCACACAGCACTTCCCCACTATACTGTGGGGGCAGGAATCTATCTTATTATTTAAACATTTCTTTCTGTCTATATTTTAAGATATATATGACTTATTAGTATACTAGTGCACATACATGTTTATAAATAAATAAACCTGTATTAGGGACATATCTTCAATACTATTTTATTGATAGGCATGAATAATTAAAGTTTGGAAACCATTGTTCTAACGAAAGGCCTCACTAAAGGCTCCACTGGGAAAGCTCTGATAACAGGTCAGACCGAAAAAGAACTAGAGGCTTTCTCCATCCAGGCGTGAAAAAGATGAAACCTGAATTGCTAAGAAAAGACAGAAACCAGCAGAGTGCAAAAGAGGCTACCTTCCTTGGTATTGGTGGTGAGATCATGAAAACAGGGTGGAAGCCCTTTGCCCTGTTAGCAACAATAATGATAACAAAATAATAAGTGATGCTATGCAGTGAATCCCTAGAAAAGTCAAACACTGTGCTAAGCACTTTTGGGGCATGACAATTAATCCTTATGATGACATACCCATTTTACAGATGAAGAAAAAAAACCTCTCTAGGACAGTAAGTGGTGCAATAGCAATACTGTACTCCAAAGTCGGTGTTCTCTCTCGATACTGTCATGCTCTCTGAAGAGCATGGGTCATGAGTGACATTAGGAAACTCTCAGTGACAGAAGATACATACTACGTAGCACTTGAGGGCATATAATATCACTGGGTTTCATATATATTTATTTTTAATTTCAAGAAATTCAGTTTTGGCTTTAATAAATCAAAGAAATGCTAAGGAACTTTGCTTGAAACATAAAGCCAGGAAACAAGTTAGGATTCTGTTCAAATAGTAGGTATATGAACCTATCCATAGCTCAAGACAGGACAAAAATCCTTAAAGCCAGAAAACAAAGCCTAGAAGAAAATCAGCCATGTTTTAGTCAAAAGTCATACAATTCTATTTCACCAGTTCAGTCTCAGGTACTTAATCTATATTCTGTTGTGGTCTGATCTTCCCGATTAAATTCTGGAATATAATATTCAACTCCAGACGTGTCCCTATGATTAAGTTGGCCATTTTCTTAGTTTTTGAACTCTTATTTCTGTGTGTCTATATTTAATTTTCTTGGTATAGCACTCCCTTCAGAACTTCTTGGATATCTGGTCTGGTGTTGGTAAATATTTACCAACTATTCTTTCTTCTAGTTAAAAAGTTAAACTATCCTCAATGTGTTTGTAAATAAGGAATTGGTACTGGCTTACTAGAAAGCTAGAGAGACTATATTTCCCTCAGTTGTAAGGACAAGGTTCAAGGTAAAAGAAGTGTGACACCCATCAGTAGACTTGCGCCCTCTAGTCAGGCTCATCAACATCCTGGACATGTGCACACACACACACACACACACACACACTCTCTCACATTTTTAGTATGTGCAGTTGCATTCTGCACCTGTGTTCACCCTTTTCAGTAATCCTCTATCTGAACTTGTATTCAATAGTTCTCAAGCTTTGAAATCAACAGTGTATTCCTGAGGGTACTTCTCTAGCACTGTCTTCATTTTAAGCCTTTGCACATAGGTACAACTGTGACCTTGGAAGTAGTTTCAAGCAACTGCAGAGTAATAAGAATCAGATCTGTCCTGAGGGAAAAGTGTGGCTATTGAATAGACAGAGACTTAGTATCAGCGTCCTTGTTCAGGTTTAAGATGCTGAAACCAGCAAGGTCTATGTCCCTTCTGTCCAATCACAGTCTCAGATCAAACGATTTCTGAAGCCTTTTCTGCTCTACCATTCTAGATTTTTAGGTACCCCTTTTGATTTTCATGAACTTTCTCTTTAACTTGCTCCTACATAGCAAGAAAGAGTAAAAAATAATAAGGGAAAGGAAGGGAGAGAAAGGAACTGACCATGTGAACCACACTTCATAACTATGAGGATGTAAACTTAGCTGGTAAATTGTTTCTTTCTTTCTGCAGATTATGAGACACATGACACTTGGTTTTAGCAATATACATTTTCTCCTTTTTTTTCTTTTGAATATATTTAGAAGTATTACTGACTTTTATGGTTACTAATGGGCCGTGCCAATGTTGCAGTTTTGACTTTTTTGTTGTTGCTTAAATTCCATGCATCATATGTCCCAAAGACACTGAATGCATGTTCTTGGAGTAATAAAAGATGACTTTTCAAGAAAGAGGCACAAAAGGCCAGCCTTGATAGTGTAGTCACTATTGTGCTGGATACAGTGGTAGAAGCCACACAGCCTACTATACTTCTGATCCCAGGCCCTGTCTACCCAAGACACCCTGAGCAAGCATGCATGCCCAGGATCCAGCTGAGCTGGAGGGCTGGGGGAGGAGGATCAGGGCATGCCAGACCCTGGTGAAAGGTGCCCTTCTCTTTTTCTCTCATTCACTCTCTCAAGTCCACATGTGCACACACTCTATTAGGAATAAAAAAAATAAATAACCTAAAACAAAATAAAGAAGAGTCTGTCAAAAGAAGTCTTCTGTCTGAAGATTTACTAACTTGAGAGCTTCTGACTTAACTCCTTTGCTCAAACCTATAGGGAAAAGTCTTAGAAACACTTTCTACTCTCGTATGGAATATTTGTGTATGTCTCCTCAGAACTACAGATCTTCTAACCTCATGTGAACACTTCAATTCATCTTTTCAGTATCATTCCTCCCATGTCACACACACACAGAGATACACAAAATAGTTGAAAAGCAAACTTCATGTGGGCAAGCTGGTTTGTCAAGTTAACACACAGCAAGCATCTGATATTTTTCCCATCTTGGCTGAAATAATACAAAAATTCAGAAAGCTTAGTGAACAGACTGTTTTCGTGAAACAAAAATTTTGTATGTGCTTATTGGAATCTCCTTCTCCCTTCTTTTCCGACTCTACCTTCACTCCCCTGTCTCACCTCCGTTATTCCTCACTGGATCTCTCTCTTCCCCAGGCAGCTTTACTGGTGTGCTAAACCTACGTGACCAGGCCCATCTCAGGTTTCTAGCTAGTCCTCACTGGTTCAGTAAGCATTTTGGAAAGTGTGGCTTAATTCTAGCAGCACTTGGATTTAAGCTGTGTTTCAACTACACCTGGGATTTATAATGCCAGGAATGAACTCTTGAAGCCCTTACCCTGAACTGTGCCAAATCTCTGCCATATGTTGGTCCTGACATCACACCACCGTACCCATCTTGATCCCTGCTCTGTAAACTGCCCAGAGACTCTACCCCAGCAGTTTTTTTCTATAATTGCGGTCTACACTTAAAACAGTCCCTCTGTCTTGATTCTTACATATTTTCCTGTTTCTGTGTCTTCTCAGCGTCTAGGGATGGAAAGGAGGAACCTATCAAATTACTGATCATTGTGTAGGAGACATGGTGCTAGCAGGCAGGTCTCAGAAGAGTGTATCATCTTTTCCCCATTTACTGCCTACAACCCTCCTATGTGCACTCTCACCCACAGCACTGCCACTCAGGACAAAGACCGGTTTCTCCCTTTAAACCCAACTTCTTATCTTAGCTTTTTTTCACAGTCAGATTATATTGCTGTGTAACATCCCCTCACTCTGGGGTAATGAGTGGCCTGTCTCCCATATACTTTAAGGCTGAGTGCACCCTCTTTGAGAAAGTCTTTATTTCCCCCACACTGCTGAGAGTATATATATATGAACCAGTAAGAGGTTTCTGCTCAAGTCCTACTTAAAATTTATATCAAAGTTAATAATCAAGTATAATAATATTGGTTTTCTAAGCCTGGGGTAGAATCCTGATCTAACCTAATACACACACACACACACACACACACACACATATATATATATATATATATATATATACATACACACACATACATACATACATACACACACTGTCTATACACATATAGATTATCTATCTACATATAGATAGATATATATATATATATATATATATATATATATATATATATAAATTGAATTGTATTCTTTAAATATATTGGGTCATTGGAAAGTCAAGATGCATTTTTGCATAGAAAAACATAGACCAATACGTGATGGCTTTCCCAACTACCTAATATTTAAAGACCCGCCATTCTCTATTACCTTACAATTTGCTTTTTCATGGAGAGATATTCTTTCCAACTTACCTTCTATAAATAATCACATTATTTAACATTGTTTGTAGGCCTTCTAGAAGGTTCTCCTCATTCAGAGCACTACTTTACTTCTTTCTTTCACTTCTAGCTTTGTGCTTTAATTTAGCTAAGAAAATTTTCACCAGGCTCTATGTCATTCTTTGTGGACACACACACTGCCCATCTGTACATCGCCAGATCCACATCTGAAGAGGAGACCCAGTAAATTCTACCTTTTGACAGTTAAGCTCTCTCACTCCCTACCCTAAGACCTTATCACCACAAACTGTCTGAGGAACTATCAGGATTAATCCCATAAATCCTTTTCTTTCTATTTACTTCAGTTACTATGAAAGGCCCAAGATGCTTCAGGCTCTGCTGATCCTCAAACCTGATCCAATTACAACTCCTTTGCCTGTTCTGTTACCTGTAACTGAAGTACCTGAGTTCAGTAATTTAAGAGAATAGAGGTTTATAGAGCTCAGTGTTTTGTAGGCTGAGAAGTTCAAGAGCACAGTGCTGGCATCTGATGAGGGTCCCCTCGTTGCATTACACATGGCATGCATTACAGTGAGACAGGGCACGTCCCATCTGTCTAATTTCTGTTCCTTATAAACAAACCAGGACTCCAAAATGAAGGCTCCACCCTGATGCCTAATCACTTCCCAAAGGTCCCACCTTTCAACACCATCATCCAATTAAGTCTTCACCCTCTTAATCCCACTATAATGGCCCACCAATTTTAATGTATGAGCTTTTTTGGAACATGTTCAAGCCACAGCATTCCACTCCTGGGCCCCAAATTCATGTACTTCTCACATGCATACAAAATCATCCCAATAGTCTCAAATGACTTAACTTATTCTATGACCAACTCAGAAGTCTGAAGTCTAGCTGTGAGCCTGTGAAATTGAATGTTACATGTTTCCAAAATACAATGACAAAATAGGCAAAAGGTAGAAATTTCCATTTTACAAGAAATAAAGGAGTAACAGACACCAAGCAAATATGGAACCCAGCAGTGCAACATAAGTCTTAAGACTCCAGAATAATCTTTTGCTCTATGTGCTGTATCCTATACATACAGGTGCAGGAGGTAGGCCCTCAAAATGTGGGAAAGTTTTGTTCTCACGGCTTTTCTGGGCTCAGTCCATACTTAGCACTCTATTTAAAGTTTCATGTTGTAATTCTCTCAGGTTAGCATTGCAGGCCAGTAGTTCTACAGTCATTGAATTTATTGAATTTCAAAGGTAGTCTCTTCTCTGTGGTTCCACTAGACATTGCCCCAGTGAGGACTCTGTGGAAACTCCAATTCCACATTTCCATTTGGCACTTACTTAGTGGAGGCTCTCTGTACTGGCTTCACCTCTGTGACTAGTCTCTGCCTAGGCCCCTAGGTTACCCAAAACATATTTTGAAATCTAAGTGGAGGCCTTCATGCCCCATAGTGCTTTAATTCTGTGATCCTAAAGAATTACCTTCATGTGCACACCATCTGTGGCTGCTGCTAGCAAATTCTAGAGTGGTAAACAAACTGCCAGATGTATCAATGAATCAAGCAACACATGGAGCTATTTGAAAAACCACAGCATGGGCCAAGGAACTTTGCATTAGGGTATGGGGAGCAAAGTACCAAAGAAGCCCTGAGCAGCAAGACTACTCTGGGCCTGAACCCTGAAACCATTCTGTTTTTCTAGGCTTCTGTGTTGTGATGTGAGGGACAGCGCAAAGATCTCTGAAATCTCCTCAGGGCCTTTCTCTAATTGCTGATTAGCACCTGGATTCATTCTATCAGCACTCATCTCTTTAGTAACCAGTTCTTCAGTCACACTCAGTGTTCTCTGTCAAATACAACTTCTTCATTCTTAGTTAGAAAGTCAGGCTGCCAATGTTCTAAATCTTTCTACTCTGTTTCCTTTTACTTAATACATTTATTTTTAATCATCTTATTCTTTTTTCATTTCATGGTAAACAGATAAAAGCAACCATAAACTCCTGTATTTTGTTTTAAAATCTTATTTACAAGATCTTCATCACTCCTAAATTCAGCATCATCCCAAGCCTTACAGCATGGACACCATGCAGCCAAATTCTTTGCAGCAGTATAACAAAAAGTGATCTTTTCTCTGATTTCTAATAAGATAATCCTCGTTTTCTCCTGATTTCCCATCAGAATGGCTTTTTCTGTTCATATTTCTATTAGCATTCTAGTCACACCACTTAACTAATCTTTAAGAAGTTTCAAACTTGCTTTAGTCTTATCTTCTGACCCTTCATCATAATCTAGGCGTTTTTTTTTCCCCTAGACTTCTGCTCCAAATCCTTCCCACATTTGCCCATTATATGGTTCTACAGCTGCTTGTACATATTCAGGTAGTAAGCACCCCCAATCTTGGTACCATTTGATTGTTCTAGCCTATTTTGTTTCTAACAACAGAAATACCTGAGTCTAGGTAATATAGGAGGGTAGAGGTGTATTTGGTTAATGATTTTAAAGGCTGAGCAATTCAAGAGTACGGCGCCGGTAGCTCCTGAATGTATTCTTGCTGCGTTGCACACAGTAAAGGATAAAACATGTGCAGAGTAGAGCATACCTTCATCTTATTCACTCTTTTTATAAACTAACTGGTTGATAAATTATGGGGCTCCATCCTGGCTGCCCAGTCACTTCCTAGAGGACCTATTTTTCAAAACTGAATTTGGATTAAGTTTTCACCTTTTTCATCCCATTAAAGAGACTCACCAAATTTTAACACATAAATTTTGGAGGGACACATTCAAGTCATATAACAGCACTCTTCATTAACCAATCACAACATTTCTGGCATACTTCCTGGAATTTATTAGCAAAATATCTTCTGAAAAATCCATTCAGCATCTTGCTCTAAATGATATCTGACTTTTCCTTAAAAGAATCTCCTGGAAACCTCTCGGAGGGTGACTGTTTTCTCTTCTACACTTCTTGGTCCATAGATGAGTGAGTTGTATCTCATTATTTTTTTTTCCTTTTGAGAACATTTTTCCTCCCTATTTCCCAAACCCTTTTGAATTTTTAACTCCCAAATCCTTTTGAACCATTAGACTTTGTGTCAACTACCTCGATCTCCTACATTTACTGTCTCTCTCTTCTTTCTCTAAACTGGGGTCTCTCTTGAGAGAAAGACCTGGACCTAATTGCTCACTGCTAATTTTTTAGGTCTTAGGTCAGTGCATAACACATAATAGATGATTAATAAATATTCGGTGAATGAGTAAATGAATAGACTGCATTTAATGTCCCTTCTGTTCTTCCTTAATCTCCCTATATTAATTCCTTCTTGTATCAAAAGTACTATTCCAGTCACTAAAGCTGGGGACTTTACCTCCTTGTGCTCTGATTACTCAAATAGCTGCTCTGGATCAGGTTATTTATCGACCTTTTAGCTATACTTGTTATGAGGGTCATAGCTATCGCTTACCTTGGAATGGCCTTCTTCAGTGACTAGTTCTTCCATCCCTGTTTGCCTCCCTTCTTGTTTAGAAGATATTTTGTTAATAAATTCCAGGAGGTGTTGATTTTTTTAACTCCAGCTAGAATTCTTCAACGTTTTGTTCTCAGTGTTTCCTTTGATATCTTTTTATCCTTTCTTTTAGTGATACCATCAATTTCCATGAATAAAATAAAAATTCTATATTTTTAGTCCAACCCTTTATCTTACGCTCTCTCTTGTTTGACTCTAGGAGATGTTTGTACATGTGTTCCACTAAATTTTCAGACTGAACATGTCTAAATTCAAACTGACCATTTTCTATTCTTGTTCATTCTCCTGTTTCCCTTTGTTTGATAATGAAATTATTATACTTTTAATCAACAACATTTGATATTCTAACGAATCTTGAAGTCCTTCCTCTTCCTTCTCCCCAAACTTGGTCGATTGTGTAGTCTTGTCACTACTTCTCATAAGCCTCTGATATTAGTTCTTTGTACTTTGCAAACACCCTTTACTGGAATTCTTGATTTTTTCGTAAAGAATTATTTTAGCTAACTTTATTTATTTATTTATTTATTTATTTATTTATTTATTTTATTTGACTGGAGAGGGACAGAAAGAGAGAGAGTGAGAAAGCATGCAGCCAGGTCTGGGAGTCGAACAGCAGTAGGCCATGTGGGAGTCCAGTGCCCTTAACCACCATGCCACTTGCTGCCCTCCCCCCCTTTACTGGAATTCTTTTTCTTTTTTTCTTTTTTTTTAATTTGCCAGAGGATGCGTTCACTTGCCAGAGAAAGTGAGGCAGGGGAGAGAGATGAAGAAAATGAGAAAGCCCTCCTCATGTGTAATAGTCACACTGCAATTCCTTCTCCTCCATCTCTTCCTCCTTTCAAGATTTTGGGCACATTAACCCACACACCCACATACACACACATACACACATACACACACCTGGTGTGTTTTTTAATCCTCCAGGTCTGGAAATTGAACGGCAGAGTCAGATATGTGGGATCCAGCTACCTTAATCATCATATCAAAGGCTGGCCCAGATTTTGAACAGATTCCCTGATACATCAGCCCTGTTCTTGAGCAAAATGAATTTCCTAGAGCACATATTTGATTTTGTTACTTTCCTCTCCAAAAACCTTCGTAATGACCTCATTACCTATCAAATGCCTTATACTGTCCTTAGAAAGTACTTAGTTACAATACTATTTTTAAATTCTCTCACTCACTTTTCTATATGTACTTCATTCTTCAGTTAAAGTAAATATGCTACTATTCACAATTTACACTCACAGTTGTTTTCTACTTTTTACCACTGCACTAGCAGGATATTGTTGTTTTGTTTTGTTTCTGACAGTTGGCATGCCCTCCTACCACCCTACCCAATGGCCCATCTTTCTAAATCCTATAATTCTCTACAAATGGAAGCAATAACATTACAGTTAATACTCCAAATTATACCCTTGCGCACACGTAAAGTCCTAGAGTACTTTGCCTTATAGCAACAGGACACAATTAGGAAGGACCAGGGTCATCAAACACATCCTAAGTGCCAGTTCACTGCACAGGACATTCTATAGCCATCTTGCTTACTTGTTCTTGATAAAAATCAATCCCAGTAGAGCCTAGAATGGTGACCCTGATTGTGAATAATGGCATGCACGCAGTGCCCTGCAATGGCTACCAGAAAACAACAGTGTAAGTTAATAGCCTGAGTTGTCTCTTAACTGCCCATTGCCAGCAATAGGTTTTGCTCTATATAGTCTGGATTCCCAGTTTCAGGGGTCCTTGCTCCTATCAGGCAGAAGTGTGTTGTAATGAGAACAAGAAAGAAGGGAACGATGCAGGCAACAAGCCAAAAACTGGGTTGGGTTAGAACAGCCTCGTCAGGGAAGCAGAGGAAAAAATAATTGAAATTAGAAAAAAAATAGATTTTCCGAGGAAGGAGCAGTCCCATAAATCAGCCTTGAAAATTTAATTTGAGGGCTTTTCTCCTTCTTGTATCATATTTTTTCCCTCCTGGAGTTGTGCTACAGTTCTGAACAGAGGAAGCAGAATGTAATTAATCGATGTGAATCTGCTTCATTAATGGATTGCTACTCCCTGTGTTTCCTCTAGTCAAAATGTTTCTGAAAATGCTCATTGGCAAAAATGTTACACACAGTCTGAGTAATGGTTCAAGGCAAGAGATGAAAATTGAAAAAAAAATCACTTTTGCCATTGACTGACAGAGAAATTTAGTTAGCTCATTAAATGTTCTGCTTACAAATCCTACTCAGGCTTTTTAATCAATTGATATGTGTCCAAACCTACTTTCACACATCAATTAACTACTAAGAGTCCATCACAAGATAGTAAGATATTAAGTTCCCTTAGCAGTTTACAAATGGTCCTAAGAACCCTAGAAATCATGCATGTTGTGCATCTCGATACCCACAGGGAATACGCCATTAATCTGAACTAATAAAGGGGAACAGCAGGCTAATCATAGCTCATTTATATTTGGCTTTGGAATGTGTTATGTGGTTTTTGGCAGATTTACCTTACTAATTATGTCTTACTTAAATTAATAATACAGTTAATTTGCATTCCCTTAGCACACACTAGTTGACACTAAGAAGAAACGTGCTAAGTGATAAGGGGAAATCTTTTTTAAATTTACAAGCTTCTTTGAATAATTGGTGTGCACATGTGTGTATTAATAATCGACATACATTTGTGTTAAAAAAATTCAACAGATTAAAGAAACAGGAGTTAAAATTAAGTATAAAAACCCTTTTTACTTGCTGGCTAATTTGTATCATTACTATTTCTCTCTATAGTTTCTCATTCTCTTTCTGGAACTAATAAATTCGAAAGAAAAACATTTAATCAAAAATTCTTGTGTAGGGTGTCTACTATACACTAAGCATTTGCTTAATATCCTGAAGTAGTTTGGAGAAGTATAGGCTGTTTTCTGCCTTAAGGTTAAAAAATTTGGAGAGAGAGATATGAAGAGATCTAGTCCTGATCTGCTCTAGTTGATATTTGTCTTGTTTCTACAGATGGTCTCACTCCTATGAAACATCTTCAGACCTGGATCGCTGATGTGAGGAAGACAAAAATCAATGGGCTAAGCTTTGGACAGAGCCAAGGATGTTGAGATGGACAACTGACCCATGTATCTTTGATAATGTTCTATAAAGGGGAGCTTTAATGCTCTCTACCAACTTAGAATCAAGAGTGAGTAATATCCACTAGCAGTTCTACATTGGCATAATCACACTGCTCAGTTATTACACTTTCAATATCTTCTCAGACAAACCCAGACAGTTGGTCACTTGGGCAAATGTAAAGTTTGAATGTCTTTGAGTCAAATAAAGTGCCTGATAATGTAATTTTGAGCTATATGCTTCTGGATGCATGGAAACAATTATTCAAATAACAGGCATATTTATTTGAAAGATTATAATACAGTAATTTTCAACTCATTCACTTTTAGCACAAGTAATGAATAAATCCTTATAAGTTCAGTTAATGCTAGAGATATCACTAAGTCTTTTCTATAATCTATTTCTGATTAGTCTTCTAGTTCAATATATACTTATCAATATCATTAAGATATTATTAGAAAAAATAGACATGGCTGAAGTCATCTCTTCTAAACTTCTTTCTTTATGGACTTGGACAAATTACTCAATTTCAATGAGTAAAACACACCAATATTAACATTATGGTACAGTTATAAAGAACTAGAAAAAATATATGATAAATGCTTTAGCAAGGTGATTTGTTATTTAAGTACCACTCCCCTTCTTTAAGTGGAGACATTAATTCATTTAGTTGCAATGACGTGGAAACTTCCTGACACAGACATTAGAGAGTGGTCAAAGGAAGTCATGGGCTCTTTTCACCGGATAAAACAATAAGTTAGAAAAAATAAATATCATACAATTCAATATTTAAAGCCTGTATATCATTAATGCAGAAAATGTGTGCCAATATTAAGCTGAAAGAACTTAATACTAGTAAATAGCTTTCAAAAGTTAAACCGTGCTAATTTAAATAAATACCCATGCAAGTGAGATGATAGTCTCGTGTTACATTATACTGATTGGGCCAATCTGGGAACACTATATTCCCTTTTAAGCATCACTTGGGGTGTTAATACTAAAAAATAAATTGGAAAGCATTTAGAAAAGAGTGACTCAGAAAATGAAAGAGCTAAAAGTAACCATTGAAGGGATGATAAAACTTACTTTGGAGAAGAGAGAGTATAAGGAGTACATAAGAGCTGACTTGAAATATCTCAAGGACTATCACAGCAAAGAGCCCTCAATAATAGAGTAATGCCTACTGGGTAGGCATTTTTTTTTAAAGTCTTATAAAAATGGAAATGATTCAGGCCAGCAAGTGGCATGGTGGTTAAAGAGCTGGACTCCCACATGCCCAACCAAGGTTCAAGTCCTGGACCTGGCAGCTTGTTTTTTCACTTTCCCCTCTCTCTCTGGTTAAATTAAAAAGTAATAATAATAATAAATAAAATTGAACAGATAATTCTTTTTTAAAAATGGGAATGATTTCATCTTACTGAAAAAGAACATGAAGAAGAAACAAAATTAATCCAGTAGAAAAGTTCACATCCTGTCAAACAGCAATACTGGATGTGAAATTCTTTGAGCAAGTTTTTGTTTTTTGTTTTTCTTTTCCAATTTGCCAGAAGGCATGCACACTCACCAGAGAGGGAGAGGGAAAACAAAAAAGCACCTCCCGGGACCAGCAGTTAGCGTAATGGCAATGTCACTGGACTCCCATGTAGTCAACTGCGGTTCGTGTCCCAGACCAGGTGGCTTAAAACTCACACTGGGCGCATGTGCATGTGTGCCCAAGATCCTGAGAGGAGAATGGAGAAGGGATTGAGGCATGGCCATCCCCCCAAGGGGTGATTTCTCACTTTCTGTCTCTCTGTCTCTCTCTGTCTGTCTGGCAAGTGCACACGCCCTATAGCAAAAACCTCTCAAAAAAAGGCACCTCCCATGAGGCATGGTCACACCACAATTCCTTCTTCTCCATTCTCTCTTAGGGATTTTGGGCACCCACACATGATAGGTGTGTCTTTCAAGCTTTCTGGTCTGGGACTATACCATACAGTAGGCCATGTGGGATCCAGCTGCTTCAACCTCTTTGTCACCAGCTGGCCCTGAGCTTGTTATTATTGTTTTAAAATAATGTAAATCTTCTGAGGGACCAGCAGATGGCATAATGGTTACATTGCTGGACTCCCATGTAGTTGACCACAGTTCAAGTCCCAGACCCTGTGGCTTAAACTCACACCAGGTGCATGTATGTGCATGCACAAGATACCGAGAAGAGAAGAGAGGAGAAGGGACTGTGGTGGGGCCATCTCCCCTGAGGGGTGATTTCTCGCTTTCTGTCTCTCTGTCTCTGTCTCTCTGGCAGTGAGAATACCCCATAGCAAAAATCTCTCTTTCAAAAAAATGTAAATTATGTCAACACTAATGTTGGTATAAGGATTAAATGAGAGAATATGCATAAAAGCACTACCAAAGTACTTTGAATTTTTTTAGAGAGATGTTTGCTATAGGCCGCATGTGCTTGCCAGAGAGACAGAAAGTGAGAAATCACCCCCCCGGGGGGATGGCCCCGCCACAATCCCTTCTCCATTCTCCTCTCAGGATCTTGGGCATGAACACACACATGCCGGCGTGAGTTTAGGTCACCGAATCCAGGACTCAAACCGCCATCGGCTACATGGAAGTCCAGCAACATAGCCATTGTGCCAACTGCTGGTTCCAACCCGGCATGAGTTTTTAGCCACCAATCCAGAACTCAAACCGTAGTCAACTGAGAGTCCAACCATGTGACCATTACACCATCTGCTAGTCCCAGTACTTAGAATTTAATAGGCACACAATAAGAATGTTTTTGACAGCTGTATGTCAAAGATGGTCAAAGATGAAATTGAGTGTTAGGGGAGACAGTGATTTTCCTATGCTAGCAATTGTTTACTAAAAAGCTAAATAACATTTTGAGAATATAAAACAGGAGAGTCAAGCTTCTGAACTGGAATTAGATTACTTTACGGATTCCTTCCAGCTCAAAATTTTAAGGTTTTATGATTCTATATTAAAAAAAAAAAAAAAGGTTCCTTGGAGGAAAGATCAAGAATAGCAACAGATATACTTATGGAGTATTTGTATGAGCAAATTGACCAATACAAAATTATTCTCTCTGTTAACTCAAGACATATAGTAGTCCATTTTATACTGGTCACGAGGAATAAAAATAAGTGAAATTGGTAAAACTGAATGCAGACCAAGCTTTATTATAAACATATCTCTTTTTCCTATATGTATAAATAACTTCTGCATTTTCAGAAGATACTCCAATAATGATCAAATACAATAATTTAGTTGTCCTTTCCTAAATATTTACATTCAGAGACTATTTCTTCTGAGAAGTGATTCTTCAGTAAAAATGCCAACTAGTGGGATACATCTTTTTTTTTAAAGAATTATTTTATTTTAACTTTATTTATTATTATTATTTTCCAATTTGACCAGAGAGAGAAAGGGAGAGAGAGAGAGGGAGAGTGAGAAAGGAAGCCACCAGGTCTGAGACTTGAACCATGGTTGGCCATGTGGGAGTCCAGCGTCTTTAACCACAGTACCACCTGCCAGCCCCACTAGTGGGATACATCTAAAAGAAATCAACACATAGCTGAAAATAAAAAGGAGTTTTAGTAAATTGGTGAGCAAAAATGTTAAATTCAGCAGTAGCTTTAATGTTGGGAACTCATATACTATATGTTCTGTGAAGAAAGAAGAGAAAATTGTGAAACCAGTTGCCCAGCCATCTAGGAATAAATGTATATCAAATGACAGATAATATTTTTCATGATACTTAAAAGGTAGATAGATTATGGAGTTAGGATTTATATACAAATATAGGAGATATTTATATATTTATTCAAGACACACTAAAAGACATATACAAGCCGACCCCATGGCCTGATGATTAAGGAAACCAGCTCCCACATGGCTGACCATACAGTTTGAGTTCCCGACCTGGCAGCTTAAAAAACATACTAGGCGCATGTGCATGTATGCTCCAAATCCTGACAGGATGAAGAAATGGAGAAGAAAGGATTGCAGTGTGACCATTTCCCATGGGAGGTGCTTTGTCCTCCTCTTTCTCTCCCTCTGTCTCTGTCTCTCTCTGGTAAGTACCTGTGCCCTCTGCCATATTTTTTTAAAAGCCCCCCTGTTTTTAGTAAAACTTTACTAGGTTTATGTGATAGAATTAGGAAACTGAGGGATCAGCAGTTGACGTAATGGCTGTGTCGCTGGACTCCCATGTAGTCAACCACAGTTCGAGTCCCGGATCCAGTGGCTTAAACATGCTGGGCGTGTGTGCATGCATGCCCAAAGATCCCAAGAGGAGAATGGAGGAGAAGGGATTGTGGGGTGGCCATCCCCCACAGGGGGTGATTTCTTGCCTTTTGTCTCTCTGTCTCTGTCTTTCTGATGAGCGCACAAGTCCAATAGCAAAAAAACTCTCCAAAAAAAAAAAAAGAACTAGGAAACTGAAGAATAGTAAGGCCCTTACATCATAATATTTCTCACTAAATGAAGGGTTTATTATTTATGAAAGTAAGTTACATGAGAAAACAGAAAACAATATTGCATACGCACATGACAGAGCCATTAGCTGTCCATAAAACCCATTCTTTTCTTCATTTCCAGTAATTTGTAACTTCACAAGTGGCTGCCAGAGATCCTACATTTCCTAGTCTCTCTGGTAGGTAGAAGTGTGAGACCAGATTTCAGCAAAAGGTAAGCAGAAGTGATATTTGACACTGATAGCTTTAAGATCCAGCCTTCTTATGAGCTGGGATAATCAGAACCAGAGTGATCTTAGCTGCCATATGGTGAAAAAAGCAAAGACACTATCACACTGAGACTCTGAATGTCTGTGTGAACAGAGACACCACTAACCTGACATACTCATTTGCAATAATTATGTAAGAAAAGTAAACTTCTATCTGCCTTGTTTCAGTTACTGAATCTTGAAATCTGTTTGTTTCAGTAGCTTAGTACTGGATCTAAAAAAATCCTCTGATGCAAACTGCAAAAAATACATGTTTATGTAATGACACAGATGACAAGAGGCCCTAGGGATGGATTAATAGTGATTGTTTTAAGGTAGTGTTTTATAAAGTTCTAATATTTTCAAAAAATGTAACAAAATTCTTTGGACAATTAGCTGTTGTGTATCAAACACTGCATCAAACAGACAATAATTTTTCAGCAGATTTCCTTCCTCCAAAATCCAGGTGAGGCCATATATTAAGAACAAGCAAATTGCTAGGGCAATTCACATTTGATTCCAAATTGCACATGTACCAGAAGAAAATTTGGAGTTTGAATTCAGCATTTAAATTTACTACTCTTCAGCAGCAATCTGAATCCCCAAATTCAATTAAAAAGGTCATTACCCTCTGGAACTGAAGGTGCTCTTTTAATTACAATATTGCTAATGAATTGGAAGACAAGACAGTTTGACTTAGTTCAATTAGCACATTTTAGTCAAAACAAGCTCCAGAGGACATGGATGACTTTCTCAGTTGTTCACTGCTTCTTTCTTCTCTCTCTTCCTCTCTCCCTTCCTTCCTTCTTTCCTTCTTTACAACGTTTAAACATAACGCTTGCATTGAAGTCTCTCATTTTCATTTTATCTGTAAATTGCTCCAAAAGCTGTTAATAATAGACTACAATAGCATCTATCTGTCAAAACTTTTCAAATCTATATGAATATTGACAAAACAGTTTGAAAGAAATTTTTAACTCAACTTGCTGAAGCAGAGTAAAACGTAAACCACATTTTCCCTAGCTAAAATATCACTCATCCAATCCTTTTATCATGGTATAGTGCATACATTGTGCTATGTATGAGAAATGGGGAAAAGTGAACGTATTTATTAGTACTCCATTACTACTAATGGATTATCAAGGTTAATCTGTGCTAGGAAAAAGACGTATTATGATGACATTCCAAACTAAAAAACTGAAGAATATGTCCCTGAGCCCTGAGTTTGTTATCTGAGATTCAGATTATCTTAATTGTAGCAATTTCGGAGACCAGCAGATGGCGAAATGGTTACATCACTAGACTCCCACTAGTTGACCACGGTTTAAGTCCCAGACCTGGTGGCTTAAACCTCAAGTGGGGCAAATGTGTGCCCAAGATCCTGAGAGGAGAATGGAGGAGAAAGGATTGAGGTATGGCCCTCCCCCCTCCCCGCCCTCACCGAGAGTGAGAGTGATTTCTTGCTTTCTGTCTCTCTGTATCTCTCTGTCTCTCTGGTGAGCACACATGCCATATAGGAAAAATCTCTCTGGAAGAAAATTGCAGCAACTTTCACATAAATAAGAGATAATATTTCCTTCAATATGATTTGAAAAGCTCAGAAAATGAGCTTGTATGTTCAGATTAATAATAACAAAAACGTTCCTACCAGATTAAATTTAAATAAAGTTCATCACAGCTGCTTATAACATCTGGAATTTATCTTCAGGGGAACAGTTGATTATAAGTTACCTAGGCTATTCTCTTTCTTTGCTGAGCCAGTAGTGACTGGGAGAAGTCCGGGCAAAATAACCCACAGATCTGAATCACCAACACTGGGCTTTTAGTCATTCATGCCACAAAAACACCAAGGAACCTACTGTGAACCTGAAACACTGTAATTGCACTGCTTTGTCTGTAAATTAACTTTAAGATAAGCTTTTGCAATGAGAGATAATTTCCTTCTAATTTAGCATTGCAGAACATTTTACTTGGGCAAACCATCTATTTGGCTTTCTACCCTGGACAAAGTCTTCTTTTTTAAGAAAAATTATATTTAAGTAAGATATATTCTTAAAGAAATTTGGAAATAAAAAGGAAATCAAATATAAATATATTCTCACTTCTCTGTAACAAATACTACTAACATTTTTTCTTATTTTCAGATATTATTTATCTCTTTTATGTATACATTATTTAAAAAGTTATAATTATGCGTTTTTAGTATATTTCATAATATATCATGATTTTCCTTATTATTTTCTTGATTTCAGATTATAAGTAAGAATATCACTTTGTCAATAATGCTTTTCTAGGAGTAGAAGTATTGAAGCTAAGAAATAAATATATATATTAGTTGCTTCCTTCATGTTATCAAAGTGCATTCCCTAAAAGTTACACAAATTACACTCCATTTAACAAAATAGGACAATGCTTCCCTTAGGTATATACATAATATATAGCTTAGTCAGGTACATGTATGAAATTCTGATAATTTAGGAAAATAATTACATGCATAATTGTTTTAAGGTTTTTCTACATTTATAACTTAAGTACTACTCTATAGATAGTTTCCCTACATTCATTTTCTATTGCAGCATTGTTGATGTTTTTAATGGTCTTGAAGTTTCTTTTCAATGGTTTATTTTATGTGAAATAAAGTAATTAGGTTATTTTATTTTATTTTATTTTTTGCCATAGGCCACTTGTGCTCACTAGTAAGAGAGAGAAACAGAGAGAGGGAAAGTGAGAAAACATCTCCCCAGAGGGGATGGCCACACCACAATCCCTTCTCCTCTCAAGATTTTGGGCATGAATATGTACATGCCTGATATGCTTCTGAAGCCACTGGGTCTGGAACTCAAATCATGTTTGGCCATGTGGGAATCCAGTGTCATAATCATCCTGCCATCTACTGGCCCCATAATCAGGTAATTTTTAAAAATTAATTTATAGATTACTGTACATATTAAAACATAAACTTATATTTGATCATATTTTCTGCAAATATTTTTCTAGATATGATTGGATTTTAATTTTTCTTATGACATTGCTGGTATTCAGAAATTTATACTTTTATATACTTAATTTTTATGTATTATTTTATATTAAGATTTTTCACATAATCCCATTTTTTTCCTTTTTTAAAATTCCGATAATTTTTTTATGTCTATTACATAGTATTGTGCATTTCTTATCAGTCCTAGAAAAACTAGTGATTCTTTCAAAACTTTACACATATTGAATTTTATTGCTAGTTCCGAGAAATATTGGTTAATTGTCTTGCCTTTCTCTATCTCAAAATATCATCTGAAAACCACACTATAATTTGTCTTCTCTACTATAGTTAAGTTTTTATTTCTACTCTTCCCACAGAAACCATACTTCTAGAACTATTTGAAATAGTAACAATGTGAGAGGTCTCCAGAAGATCACTGACTAGACATACTCAGCACATCTCCCCTCTACAGACAGGAACCAAAAAGGAGTGGACAAATCGCTGCATTTCCAACAGAAGAGCAAGGAGAAAACATTGGAATACAGCAAAGAGGTAAGGAGAAATCTCAAGGCACAGAAAACTAGAATACAGGAAAAGAAAGAGACAAAGACAGGCCAGGAGAGGCAGGAGCCAAGGGCAGCTCCCCACTACAGGGAAGAACTAAGCAGGATATCCCCGCACTTCCTGTGCCCCTCTTGGGTGCTACAATCCTGCCTACAGGAGAGTCACAAAGTAATCATAGATCCACACACACACTCTTGGGACCCAGGACCTCCAGATCCTTGAGCCCCCACTGTTACCCCAACATACCCACACAAAGGGGACAGAACCAGGCCAGCAGCTGAGCCCAGTAATCAGGCAGTGATGATCCCAGCACCTTGCAATCAGGAGAACAAGTGGTGCCATGTAGAGAAGAAGAGGTCCATCAGATAGAGGGAACTGATGCAGGTGTCCCCAGAGATTCAGGCTTCTTGACAGCCACTCCTGCTTTGTCTATAAATTGCCATAAGAGACTACTACACTGTCCCTACCTCTGAGACTGAAGACTTTCTCTCTCCTCATAGACTGAGAACTTCTGACACCCTCCCCACCAGCCTACAACCCCTCAGAGACTGAAGATTCCACATACTCCTTCCACAGGAGCAACGGTCTTTGGACACCAACCTCTACAGACATTCAAGAATCCAGACTTCTCTTAGATATTAAAGACCTGTGACCCCTCTTCCTGTCTGCAGTCACAACCAGTGGCCCTGCCTTCATTCCCAGTGCAATTTTCCCACACTACACAGGCACCTACAGAGCCACCAGCTCTGTCCCCAAGGGACCCAGTGGGGCTACTACCCAGAACAGGTTCCCCATGCTGCATGAGTACACACAGCCCATGGACCCTGTAACTCTGCCGCAATGGGGTCTCTGCAGCCCTGCCTACTTGTTCACAGCCTCTCACCCTTCCTGTGCCTCACCCAAGCCCCAGGACAATGCTGTTTGCAGTAGTTATGCTATCCAGCTAATTCAACTGGAGAAGCCTCCATGCATTTTACTCAAGTCTGAGAACACTGGCCACCCCCCACATGACTGCTATTGCCATTTCCACAAGTGACTCTACATCCTCTACTAGTGAGGCCCCATGTGCCACAAGTGCCCCACCCAGAGTACAAAACCACTGCCCTGGATGTCCCTGTTGCCACCAGTGACTGGATTTTGGATCAGTAGAACCCCTACCTGCTGTGGATGCCTCACATAAGGTCTAAGCACAGCAGTCCAGGTGCTACAGCCACTGCTGGCTGTGACCACAAACCTTCAACTCCCAGGACATACATGTCCTGCACAGATCCTGCTCAGAGTCCAAGGTTAGCGGCACCCCTATTCCTGGTACCTGCTACAACAATTGCCCATAGAGCTGCACCTTGAATAGAGAAGAAATAGAAAGTCTGAAGAGATAAATAACAAGTACCGAGATTTAATCAGTGAGACGCCTCACTGACTGATGAGCACCCCCTACAATGAGTGCCTCACAACCGAGATCAGAGGGCCCCAGTATGCAACCCAGGAACCACTAGTCCCCAGTAAAGCTGTGTCTTTGAATCTACAAACACTCATAGTCACACCCACAGAAGTTCTCACAGATACCACTCACATAGATTCCAACCAAAGAAGATATGCAGGACTATACTATTTAACTCAATAAAACCAAACTCAAATCATGCTACCCAACTAATTCTGGAGGACAGAGTTATAGGAAAAAGTCTTTTACCACAGAAACTTCCCCTAAATATAGGAAGATGTGATTGTTCCACTAGATGTCCAGAAATCAATGAAAGGACACAAGAAACATGGAAGGAAAGAAAAAAAAAAAATTAGAAGAAAGAAAATGTCTTCCAAAGAAGCACCATAATTCTCCAGTGTAGACTATGAAGAAAAGGAAACAAAGACAGCATTCACAATAAAGATCCTAAGGAAACTTAATAAAAGACAAGGAGATGCAGACAATTCAATGAGGTCAAGAAAACAGTCCATAATGTAAGTGGGAAGTTTAACTAGAGAAAGCACACTGAGAAAATAATCAAATAGAAATATTGGAAATGAAGAGGTCAATAAATGAAACAAATTTTAAAAAATACATTTGAGAGCTTCAACCGGTTAGTAAAGCAGAAGAATCTCTGAACATGAAGACAGAACTTTGAAAATAAAAAGTCAGGAAAAAAAAAAAAAAAAAAACTAAGTAAATATATGTGACCTAAGGGACATTATTAATCAAAGATTTGTATAAAGGGAATTCTAGAAGAAGAATTGATGGGAACAGGCAGAGAAAATCTCTTTCATTAAATAATAACCCCAAAATTCCCAAGCCTAAGAAGAGATATGAGCATCCAGATTCAGGAAATATAAAGGATGCTGAAAAGATTCAACATAAGAAAAGATCCTCTCTGAGGTCTAGTATAGTCAAACTGTCAAAAGTCCATGAAAAAGAAAGAATCCTAAAATTAGCCAGAGAAAAATATCAATTCTCATATAAATGAATCCCCCATCAGGCTAACAAGCAGACTTTTCAGCAGAAACCTTACAGACCAGAAGATGATGGGAAAATATATTTAGAACTTTGAAAGAAAAAACCTTCCAGCCAAAAATATTATACTCAGCAAAGCTATTCTTTACATTTGAAGGAGAAATAAACTCTTTCTCAAACAAAAATAGAATTCACCAATACTGGACCAGCTCTTCAAGAAAAATGTAAAGGAGTTATATATCTAGATGTGAAAGGAAGATAAAGACTACTTTAAAAACACTCAAAGGTGGGACCAGAAGATGATGTAATGATTACATCACTGTAATCTCACATAGTTGACCATGGTTAGAGTCTCGGACCCAGTGGCTTAAGACACTCCAGGCATATGTACATACATGCCCAAGATCCCAAGAGGAGAATGGAGGAGAAGGGACTGTGCCGTGGCCATTTCCCCTGGGGGTTGACTTCTCACTTTCTATCTCTCTGTCTCTCTGGTGAGCACATGTGCCCTATAGCAAAAATCTCTCAAAGGTACAAAATTTGCCAGTAGAACAATCCTACAAAACAAGAATGATAAAGGAACCAAATCCTGTCACTATGGAAAACTACCAAACCACGAAGCTAAACAATGATACAAGAAGAAAGGAACAATGGAAACACAAAATAATCAAAAAACAAAGAAACCAGCAAAATGACAGGAATAGTTTATACCTATCAATAATAGCCTTAAATGTAAATATATTAAACTCCCCAATCAAAACATAAAGACTGAGGCTAGATGGTGGAGCAGCAGTAACACAAAGTTCTTCAAGGCTGACCCACATGGGAAAGTTCTGGATTCATGTCTAGAGACCTCTCTGAACATGCCAGGTATGTGTGAACCCACGACCTGGGGCTGACTGAACCTGGGAGTGGGTTATGGGATAAAACCCTGTTGAGGGTGCCTGTATCTCTTTTGCTTTCATGGAAGAAAAAAATAAATTAACTTTTAAAAAAATAGCTATGGATTGTGCAGAAAGATAGATTAGATTAGGTTAGCTGAATGGAGTTTTTTTTAAAAAGACTCCATTATACGTTGACTACAAGAAATTTATTTCATCTATTAAACTATACATAGACAGAGTGAAGTGATAAAAAACGACTTTTCATACCTAGGAAAATCAAAACAAGCAAGTGTTTAGGGCCAGTGTGTGGCACAATGGTTAAGGCTTTGGACTCTCACATGGCCCACTGCATTCAAGTCCTGCACCTGGCAGCTTGAATATCACACTGGGAGCTTGTACAGGCATGCCCAAAATGCAGGAGAAGGGATTGAGTTGTGGCCTGGGGATGATTTCCCATGTGTTTCCCCCTCTGTCTTTTTCTGCCTCCCTCTGGTATATGTGCCCTATGGTAAAGAGCTAAAAAAAAAAAAAAAAAAAAAAAAAAAAAAAAAGCAACAATGATTATAATATATCATGATATCAGAAAAGATGAAATTTTGCAAAAATTGATATAAAGAGACAAAGAATGTCATTATATAGTGATAAAGGGTCAACGAGATGCTATAACAATTTTAAATACATGTATGTACCAATACCAAGGTACTCAAATACATAAAACAAATACTACTAATCCTAAAAAGAGAGAGAGACTCTAACACAAAAATAGTTTGGATTTCAGCATCCCACTATCAACACTGGACAGATCATCTAGACAGAAAATAAACAGAAATAATGAGTAAAACTGCACCACAGACCAAATGGACCTGACAGATATTTACAGAATATTTCATCTAACAGCCACAGAATACACATTCTTCTAATCAGCACACTGAGCATTCTCCAAGATAGATCATATATTAAACTATAAAATAAGCCTTAAGAAATTTTTAAAAATAGAAATAATATCAAGTATGAGTTTGATCATAATGGAATAAAATCACAAATCAACAATAAGAAGTATGAAAAATATATACATATATGGAAACTAAACAGCATGCTTCTAAATATGAAGTCAGTTATGAAATAAGAAATATTTTTAAAATTTCTTGAAAGGGAAACTAGCTGTTTGTGCAGTGGTTAAGATGCTAGACTCCCACATGGTCGACCACAGTTCAAGTCCTCAACCTGGAAGCTTGAAACTTACATATGTGTGTATGTATCTAAAATCCCAAGAGAAGAATGAAGGAGAAGGGATTATGGTGTGACCATCTTCCCTAGGAGTGATTTCTCACTTATTGTCTCTGTGTCTCTCCAGTGAGTAGAAAAGCCCTATAGAAAAAAAAAAAAATTCTCTCAAAAAAAAAAAATTCTTGAAAGGAATGAAATGGAAACACAACATAACAAAACCTACAGGATAAGCAAAATCAGTACTAAGACAGAAGTTTACAATAGTGAGTGTCCACATTTAAAAAAGAGAGAAAGAAAGAGACAGCAAATACATGACATCATTATGCATCTTAAGAAATTAGAAAAGCAAGAACAAACAAACCCAAAAGAAGAAGAAAAGAAATAACAGATCAGAGCAGGAAAAAAGAACAAAAACTAGGGCTAGCTCTGTGGCCTGGTGGTTAAAGGAGCTGGATCCCACATGGCCAACAATGTGGTTTGAGTCCTAGACCTGGCAGCTCGAGAAACACATACCTATCCCAAAAAGGGAGATATGGAGAAGGGATGGCAGTGTGATCATTCGGAGGGTGCTTTCTCCTATTCCTCTCTCTCTATCTCTCTTTAGTGAGCACACATGCCTCCAGAAAAAAATAATATAGTAAAACAGAAATGTTTTTTTTAAAGGATAAACAAATTGACTAATCATTAAATAGTCTAAAAAAAAAGGAGAGAAGACCGTAATAAATCAAATCATAAATGAGGAGACATTGTAACTGATACCACAGAAATATAAAAGATTATGAAACTATCATGAACAACTGTATGCCAACAAACTAAAAGACATGAAAGAAACTGATAAATACCCAAATATGTATAATTGGCTAAACTTAGATGAAAAAGAAATGGAAAGTTTGAATAGACCAATAACAACTATTGAGATTTTTCCCAAAACAGAAAAACCAAATCTCTATGACTTCACTGCTAAATTTGACAAATCTTTTAAAATAGAACCAATGAAAATTCTTCTCAATCTATTCCAAAAGATCCTCCCAAACTAACTTTATAAGTCCACCATTACCCTAATACCCAAACCAAAAACAGAACAATTAAAACAATAATAACTTTAATCCTGGGACCAGCAGATGGTGTGGAGGTTAAGATAGCTAGATTCCACATAGTCAACTACTCAGTTTGAATTCTGAACTCAACAGCTTGAAAAACACACCAGATGTGTGTGCGTACATGCCCAAAATCCAGAAGTAGAATGGAAAAGAAGGTATTGCAGCATGGCCATCCCCCCTAGGGGAGATTTCTCTCTTTCTCTGTCTGTCTCCAGCAAGCATACATGCCTGATATCAGAATTTTAAAAATCAAACAGAAATCTATAGATTAATATCCCTGATGAACATAAATGAAGTAAACTACAACAACATATTAGCAAATTGAATCTACCAACACGTCAAAAAGACTATATAGGCTATGACTGTGTGGGACTTATCCCCAATATATGACATATAAAAGTCAATTAATACAATATGCCACATCAACAGAATGAAAACCCTCTGATCATCTCAATAGATGCAATAGAAAAAGCATTTAATAAAATTCAACATCTCTTTATAACAAAAACTCTCAACAAAAATAGGTATGAAGGCATATACTCAACATAATAAAGGTCACATCTGACAAACCCACAGTAAACATCATACTGAATTGGGAAAAATGGAAAACTTACCTTCTAAGTACTGAGATGAGAAAGTGATATCCACTTTCTCCACTCCTGTTTAACATAGTACTGGAAATCCTAGCTAAAGCAATTAGTCCAAAGAAAGAAATTAAGACAACCAAGATGGAAATGAGAAAATTTAATTGTCTGTCTGCAAATAACATTGTCACATACATATAAAAGGCTAAAGAATACACCAAAAAAATCTAGAAAGGCTTTTATGGCATTCAGTGTAATATTTTTAAATTCTTTTGGTAAATAGTTGAAAATGAAACTTACTTCACGTTTTTTTAAAAACCTTACACTCAGTTTTTTTTTTTTGAGAGATTTTTGCTGTAGGGCATGTTGCACTCACCAGAGAAACAGAGACAGAGAGACAGAAAGTGAGATATCACCTCTCCAAGAAGGATGGCCACATCACAATCCCTTCTCTTCTATTATCCTCCCAGGAATTGGGGCAGGCATGTACATGTGCCCAACGAGAATTTCAAGCTGTCAGGTACGGGACTCAAACTGCAGTAGTCAACCATGTGGGAGTCTAGTGCTTTAACCACTATACCACCTGCTGGCCCCATAAATTTAGATTTCTTTAAACCAATTTTGAAAGTTTTATTTTAATTGAGGAGAAAAATCTCTTCGTCTTTATTGCTATCACTAACAAGTTTGGGCTTTACACTATCTGCTATAATATTCTCAAGTGATCCAAAAGATCTAGCAAATCTAAGAAAAGTAGAACAAGATTTGCCTGCCAGTGTACCACTCCCACTCCACATAATCAATGTAAAATGAAAAACAGTACGACTTTTTATTTGCAGACGATTTTAATTCCCAGTATATGTTGTACTTGGAGATTTTAGATGTTGATTATGATTATTTAATAACTGAAAACATCATAAATATACTCCCTAAGATCTTTCGTAAATAACACTTGCAATATATTCAGTGGTTAGCTTTGCAAAAAGTTCTGAATTCATTCTTCATGTTAGATTGAATCATGGCCCCACCAGGGTTAACATGTTATTGAATTCTTTGTTTCTTAGTTGCCAATCTTTTTTTATTTTTTCCTTTTATTGGAGAATATTTTCAACTAAGATTATACAAGAGTGATTTATATCAAAAGTGATAGGTGTTTTGAATCCTTTCATTTCTAAGGATATCTTTATATATAAATGCAGACATGGCTACATGTGAAATTATTGAAATGCAGTTTTGTTCCTGTAAGATCACATTTAAGTGCCTCCATTTTCTTCTGGCATTTAATTTTATTAAAAGTTTGATAGTAGGTCAGCAGATGACATGGTGGCTAAGGCGCTGGACTCCCATATGGCCCATCATGGTTCGAGTCCCAGATCTAGTGGCATGTTTTCTCTCTCTGTGGCGAGCACATGTGTCCTATAGCAAAATTTAAAATAATAATAATAAGTACAATTAAATAGCAATAATTCTTTACACGAAAAGTTTGATAGTGACTTAAAGGTTGTACCTTTTAAATAACTCCCTTCTTGCACTGAAGGATATGACTTTGTTAGAATTTTTTAATTCTGGCAATATATTCTAGGCAAAGATCTTTTTAATCAACTTTCCATGAAACAATTTCCTCTACATTTACAAAATCAAAATTTTAAAAGATCAGAAAATTATGAATTTGATTATTCTTGTAAATTTAATTTGAATTACAAATTTAATTACTCTTTTTGATTCTCAAGTGTTGTCACCATCTTTATTTTCTTTTCTCTATATCTATTGTTTTAATCTGCATTCTTAGTGCACTTTTCTAAACTGTTTTCCAAGTCACTGACTGGATTTTATAGCTTGCTCATTTGTTTTTGTTTTTGTTTTTCTTTTTTTGGAGAGGTTTTTGCTATAGGGCACCTGCGCTTGCCAGAAAGACAGAAAGAGACAGAGAGACAGAAAGTGAGAAATCATCCCAACGGGGGATGGCCTTGCCACAATCCCTTTTCCTCCATTCTCTTCTAGGGGTCTTGGGCACTCACGCACACACACCAGGCGTAAATTTAAGCCACCGGGTCTGGGACTCAAACCGCGGTCGGCTACATGGGAGTTCAGCAACATAGCCATTACGCTAACTGCTGGTTCCCTTATTTGGTTTTTACTACCTCCAATAAATACGTTTATAATTTTCATGTACTTCTATTTTTCTCATTTAACCTCTTCTCTCATATTTCTTTTTTTTAAATTTTTTAAATTTTTTTTTTTTAGGTTTTTGTCATAGGGTACTTGCACTCGGGTGTAGAGAGAGAGAGAGAGAGAGACAGAAGCACCTTCAACAGGGTTCTTCCATGCCACATTTTACCCTTATCCTCCCACTATCATATACCATTTCCCTCCCACCAGCCCTCCAGCCAGCCACGATCACAGAAATGAATGCATATGCCCAGTGTGTTTACCCTGTTACTGGCCAAACTAAATGTGGCTGCTGCTTCTCAAGCCCGATGAAATGACGGGTAGAGGCTAGAGAAGACAGGAGTTTATTTCAGTGACCGATTACAGAGAGACAGGTCAGCAAGTATCATCGAACTGTCTGGAAAAGCACAACATGTTCTCAGTATTTATAGAAACAGCTATGTACAAATCATTCCACACTGAGCCAATTGCTTTTCCCTGAGTAATTACTGTGATTCCCACTTTACTTCAAATACCTTTTCCTGGTTTCTCATTTGACCAGCGTTTAAACAGATCTTCCTATGACTCAGCACTTGGTCAGAGTGTTCTCATTAGAAGGCCTTTCTTAATTTCAAAATGGCTGCAGTCCTGCAGGCCTGCTTCAACCCCACCACCGTATCTGGGCCTTCCAGTTTATCTTTATTGAGAAAGCAAAGTATATACATTCCAGAAAAAAATTTTTCCAAAATTATTATTTGTTTGCAATCTTAAAACATCGAATCCTTCTTATGTCATTGCCTTTTTCTACAGACCTTAATTTGGCTATTACTGATTTGAATGAGCAGATCTTTAACCAAATCCAGTATATTTCATGCAATGGTGTCTATATAATCCCTTAATTTCTATCACTATTTACCTGGGTACATCCAGATACTCTATTTCTGCTTTGTCAATGAAACAGCTTAACTCATGTGGTATCTCCTGCTTCCCTAATCCTTTAAATAGATAAAGTCATCTCTGGAAAATTTTAAGCAGCCTAAATTATTTTTTTTCTATTTTCCCCACAAGAGCATTTTACTGTTCTACTTACAATCTACTTCATCTAAAGTGTTGTGTGTTTTTCCCGATCCTTTTCATCTCTGAGCATTTTATATCATGGGAGTTGCTATCTTCAGAATGAATACAAAAAGATAATGATTGTGTTTGGAGGACAGGAGTTGGATAGGAAGCTATTTTAGTCATTACAGTCACCCTTAGGCCTAGGATTATAATCAGACTTTCTGTTTACACAAAGAGATTATGAATCTTTGAACAAAGAATCCAGGGTAAGGTTAAGTGGAAGATTCTCCTACCCCCTTGAATCACTTCCCAATCCATTCCATCTCTAACGAGTTTAGAGCAGTGGTTCTCAAAATTTAGTGTGCATCAGAATCACCTTGAGGGCTTGTAAAAACAAAACAAAACAGATTGCCATCACACTCCCAGAGCATTTGATTTAATAGGACTGAGGCGGGGCCAGGTAATTTGCATTTCTAACAAGTCCCAGGTGATGCTTCTGCTGCTGCTCTGGGAACCATACTCAAGAATCACTAAGTTACAGCAATTCTTCCAAGAGAAGAATTGGCCAATTATAGATTGAAATATTTTTTAACTTTGTACTGATGTATATTATCATAGGTTTTCCAAGGGCAAGTAAGGAAAGGTGAATCAAGCACCCACAGCTAGTGATTTAGTTAAAACATCATATTTATATTTCTTATTTTAACATTTTAGTATTAAATTTATTTTTAAGTTATATAAAGTTATAGCTATAGTATAAAGAGGCCAGTTGGAATTGAAATGTGCTTTAGTCTCTAACAGAATTATCAAAAGCACATTGTTTAGACAATAGTCTTACAAATTAAATATAATTTGTAAATGTACTTCTGAGCCAGAATTACCTGGAGAAAACTTATTTTTAATTAGGGACTAAATCAAAAATCTCTAATATGAAAACAGATTTAAGTGTGGTTTGGGGGTTGGAATGCATGTGTGAGGATGTATATTTGGTAAAGTTGATTAAAAAAAAGACACAAGGGAAAATTCTAATTTTCTGGTTGTATGTATTGGGTCATCGGAAAAGTCATGACACATTTTTCCATAGAAAAACATGAAAAAATGTGTCATGACTTTTCCAACAACCCAATATTATTAAAGAAGTAAAGAAAAAGCCTTTCTGAAACTACCGTAACCATGTCCAGGGCAACATGGGAGTTGGTTATAATGGGTGCTTGATTCTGGCTAGTAAGATACTAGTACTTTAGGCGTTTATGTCTCGAGAGCAGGACTAGGGGACACTCTATGGCTGTTTTTATTTGTCATTTGAATAATAAAAAAAGAATTGGAAACTTTATTAAAAGAAAATGGTGTTACTGTCTCAATCCTGCTCATGTCTTAAAAGCTGTTTCTCAAAGAGTGGCTAGGTATAAGACTTTATTCAAATAAGAATACTGCCACATACTTTATAACCAAGGAAATTAAACCTGAAATTGTTGTGAGAATAATTTCTGAGTAACAATGCCAAGTCTAACATACAGGGGTGCCACATTAATACAGCATGTGTGAGGCTCAGAGATATAGGCTCCCTAAGTTTAGAAGGTTTTATGTTATAACTCCAAGTAGAGAAATGTTCTATTATATGATTACACTGTAATATTCAATCTCATAAAATTGTTTTTGTCTTATTCATTGAACTATTCCCTTTTCCCCAATACTCCTAGAGATTAACACATTTGAATTTTCTAGCAACTAGAGGTTCTATTTAAATGGGATAAAATGGGGTTCTGTTCATTTCTCTTTTGCTTTCCTCTGGTATGCTTTTCTCTGTGTAAAAGGGACATTTCTTTTATTTCATGTTTCTTGTTTTCAAAATCACAAATGAAAGCTCCTTTTACAATTGAATTGCCCCTATTTTTGTTGTTATGAATTATCACTATGGAAATTTCATGAGTTAAAAGGTAAGCAGAATTAAAATCTATTCAAACTTGTTCTTTTCTTCATAGAACATTTTCTAGAAGAAACTTGGGGGAATATAGATTAAAAACAATTTTGCCTGAACTTTGAAATGTCACCACGTTAAATTATACTATTGTTCTCAAAGTGTGGTCCATGAGCATCACAGGCTTTGTCTGTGGGGCTTATTAGAAATGCCAATTCATGGGACCAACAGTTGGCGTAATGGCTATGTCGCAGGACTCCATGTAGTTGATCGCGGTTCGAGTCCCAGACCCAGTGGCTTAAACTCACTCTGGGTGCCTGTGCATGCACCCCCAAGATCCCAAGAGGAAAATGGAGATGGAATTGCTGTGTAGCCATCCCCCCTGGAGGGGTGATTTCTTGCTTTCTGTCTCTCTGTCTTTCTGGAACGCACACGCACCCTAAAGCAAAAACCTCTCAAAAAAAAAAAAAAAAAAAAAAAGTCAATTCATGGACCCTAAGCTAGTGAGGCAGAACCTCTGTGTAAACAAGCCCTCCAAGTAAACACTATTAAAAAAAAAAAAAAAAAAAAAAAGGCCTTCAGGTGTTTCTATAACATTGTTTACTATAAATGAAACATAAATTATAATTAAAAGTTTTTAAAAGAATGCCTTGGTCGATTTATGAAGCTGAGGCAAATGGCTTCAGATTCTCAAAGGCTTCTGGCACTGAAACTGGAAAGTTTTTGCAGGTTGTGATGGGAATGACTCCATAGAAGGGAAGAAACTGCACAAGCAAATTTGCAAATCCAGAGATATCTGTCACTGAAGAGAAGGCAGGTAAGTCAAAATACAAAGCCTAAATGTAATATCAAAGTACTTTGTAAGTACTGTGGAAGAAAATATTGGAAGAATGGGGGTGAGGGGGAGGCTATGTATATAGTGGTTTATATAGAGCTGTGCTAAGAAGGGTAATTCACATTTCCAATAGTAATGTACACTATGGATTGGAAAACACAAATTTAGATTTTCAAAGATGAAAGTTGCCTTTTTTTGGGGGGGAGAGTTTTTTTTTGTTATACGGCACGTGCGCTCACCAGACAGAGAGAGACATAGTGACAGAAAGCGAGAAATCACCCCCCGGGGGGGATGGTCATGCCGCAATCCCTTCTCCTCTATTCTCCTCTCGGGATCTTGGGCACACATGCACACGTGCCCGGCGTGAGTTTTAAGCCACAGGGTCCGGGACATGAACCGTGGTCGACTGCATGGGAGTCCAGCAACATAGCCATTACGCTAACTGCTGGTTCCCAAGATGAAAGTTGCCTTTAGGATAATCTAAAACAATTCAGTATTCAGTGCAGGAGTTAATCCACAACATGTTCGATAAGTGTGTGGCCTCTGTTCGGTTACATCACATGTTCAACAAGATTTTCTCACATATAAAGAAAACATTCAATTATCAGGGCAAAAGCCCCTCTTTTAATTCTCTCAATTAGGTTGTAAAATGTCTAGTGCTTCTAGTTATTGATAAAAGAGAAAATTACATAGGAAGAATACATTCAAAGAAAGTGGAAACGAGATCACTAGTTAATGGAATGAGGAGAAATCAGGAGGATGGGAAGGACAGAGTAAGTTGTAGGTGGAAGGGAGGCAGTATCTAGAAAAATGACTACCATGATGAGCAAAACCACTCCTACCATGTTCTACGATGACCTAGCTCCACATGGGAAAGGAAACATTGGATTTCTCAATAGTTTTTACACATAATCTTGATGCACCCAAAACTGGTATGGTAAGTTTAGTAAGGACTTCTTTGTTTACTTAACTTTTCTTAGTATAGGTTTTTATTTCTTTGAATTGGCCAAAAGTACTATATCCTTAAATATTTAAGTCATCTATCATGGAGGATATATAATTACCTTTTACATATGATATTCTTCCTTGGGTCAAAGAATTGAGTACATTTGAGGGCTAGAAGCATCTTAAACATAATCCACTTCCACATCTTTAGCTGAAGGAACTGAATGACTAACACTTGGTCAAGCTTCCTCCAGTACTGAGTGAGTGAATTGGGGTGAAAACAGAATATTTGTGTTGAGACTAAGTGCTACTCTTCACCATTCCATAACAATTCTTTCTAGATACTGGCTACTCAGAGGTCAGTAAAGAAAAGTCATTTGCCATGCATATATATGTATGTATGCATGTATGTATGTATGTATTTAGGCTTTTGCATAGGGCACATGTGCTTGAGAGAGACAGTGAGAAGGAAAGTGATAAATCACCCTCCAGAAGGGATGGCAATGCCACAGTCCCTTCTCTTTCATTCTCCTCCTGGGTTTTTGGACATACACACATGCCCAACGTAATTTTCAAGCCACCAGGTCTGGACTCAAACTGCAGTCAGCCATGTGGTAGTCCAGCATCCTAACCAATATGCCACCTGCTGTCTCCCATGTATATGTATATTAAACATTAGGGTTATTTCAGGATATTAATATATATAATATATAATATTAGGTATTTGGTTAATTTGTCCAGTTTAAAATCCCAAATACTGCTTCATAAAATCAGATTATTACCTAATCCAACACAAAAATAAAATACTTACCTAATGACATGATAAAAATAATCAGAATAATTAAGCCTCTTCCGTGTTTTAATAAATGAAATTACTTACTTGAGTATATTCCTAGATTTCGGGTGTAATCACTAAGAGAATACATAAAGAAGCATTCTAAGGGTTTCTTTTAAGGAGAAATGAATTGTAACAACGTATTTCAGAAGTCAGTGCCCCTAAGTGATTGTTTAATGGCCTCTGAAATATCTTACTTCAATTCTATGTGCTAAATTTTTTTAACAACACCAATACAGAAGGCTTTTAAAAGCCAAGAGTCACAATTTAAGACCTTGAATAGATTATTTTATATGGATTGGCACAAACTCAGGTTACCTGCTCACAATTGTCCCTGCCCTCAGCACCTCGTGGCTCCCATTTACCGTGTTGTCGTCTCCATGTGTCTCCAACTATCAGACATGGCCAGGTCTGAGTCTCTCCTTACAGTGCATTATGTTATTTGTTATGCAAAGGGTCTTGCCTTCTCAAGTTTGACGTGTGCAGAAATATCTACATAGATTCTAAATACTATTAAACTTGGTGTGAATACTCCAAACTACCTCCTATTTAGTGATTCTGCCCTTGCCCAAGACCAACCGGTGAATTTAGTGAGAACAGTACCAGAGAATTTGTCCATCTGCTGACATTAACTCTGCTGTTCAGAAACGTATTGTCAAGACGCACAAAATATCTAAAGAACTAAAGTATCTGCTTACTAGCCTTTAAAAACTGGACCCAAGGGGCGGATGGTATTATAGCAGTGACACAACTAGACACATATGGCAAGGCAACAATTTTCTGTTACTTGCCCTGAGGCCACCCTCCCCCTGCTGGGTGCATGTTGACATGTCCATATTACTGGTCAGCAGAGTCCAGAGATTAGATTGTGGTGTGAAGACCCTGTTAGGAGTACCTATGTCGATCATGGAAAACATAAACTTAAGAAAAAAAAACAGGCCTGATGCTAAAAGATATGCTCCATAATATCTGTATTTATTCAATAATTCAGTTCACAATTTTAGAATAACTACTGTGTATACCATATATGGAGGTATATGATGCAACAGTCATTATTCAAGGTCCTGACTAGACAGCTTCGAGAGCTCTTCCATCTCTCTGGCTATCTCCTCTCCAATCAGATATATTCAACTTGATTTTGTTGTTTGGAAAAATTCTAGAAAGTATTACTAGGCAATATTAGAAAAATAAAATTCAAAGAGCCAACACTAATCAAGACAAATAAGGAAGTATGCATTTATTTATTTCTTCCATGAGAAAAAGAGAGAGAGGAACAGAGATTGAGAAGAGAGCACGTACAAGCAAACCCTCAACAGGTCTCGACACTGTGATCCACCCCAGCCTTCAGCTAGCTCCAGATCATGGGCACACATGTACCCAGTATACTAAGAGAGGTCTCCCTCTAGTCTTGAACAAGGAGCCTTCCTAAGTGGGATTGCACTGCAGAGAGCCGCATTTTACCACTGTACCATGGTCTAAGAAAGAGTTTTTATAAAAGATAGAATATTAAAAGGAAGAAAGAAAGAAAAGAAAAGATTGTGGGCTTTGAATCCATTCAGATCTGGACACAAATTGTGTATCTCTTTTAGCTGTGTGGTGAGTAAGCTGAGTCACCATCCTTAACCTTCTAGAAAATTAGGCAAAAAATATCCAAATGAGATAATACTGATACATGTAACATTGCCTGGCACACCAAAGCACTTAAACACCATAAGTATTGTAAGCATTATGTACATAGTATTTTTTTCCCTTTTCTAAAGCCCCACAAATTAATCATATAATTTTATCTTCATTACTGCGCTGTAAGGTAGCATTATTCCCATTCTCCTTTGAGGAAACTGAATCACAACAATCTTCACCCACTGCCATAGAGAATACTGAGGAGCATACTGCCATAGAGAATACTGAGGAGAATACTGAGGAGCTCCACACAAAACAGAGATAAAGACTAAGTTTTATTACTTCCCATGAATGACATTTTCACAACTATTTTCCTCACAGTAGAGTCTGTCCTTAAAGTTTGTTAACACAACTTTGAAAATCTTTTCACATGCTGCTAAAAGTGCCATGTATGTAGGTTGTATGTGTCCACATATGTGTGCATGCATGTGACTGTATGCTGGAAAGGTTTACATTGTCATGGAATTGTGATTTGTAATTATTAGAAATGATTAAAGTAATATTTTGTAATTTTTTGGTAAATAATCTCCAAAAATCATCCAGGAGAAAAAAAATCCTTTTATTAAGAAGATGTAGATTGGGACTAGCAGTTGGCATAATGGTTATGTTGCTGGACCTCCATGTAATTGACGATGGTTCAAGTCCCAGACTCAGTGGCTTGAAACTCATGTCAGGTGCATGTGCGTGCATACCCAGAATTTCAAGAGGAGAATGGAGAAGAGATTGTGGCATGGCCGTCTCCCCCCGGGTTTGGCGGTGATTTCTCACTTTGTCTCTCTATCTCTCTGTCTCTCCCTCTCTCTCTCTCTTTTCAGCAAATGCATGCACCCTATAGCAAAAACATCTCTCTCAAAAAAAGGTGTAGAATTAAAGGTACACAATAAGCAAAATGCTGTTGAACATGATTTATCCAAATCTAATATCCAAAGTCCATTGACAAAGGCAGGGCTAGAATTTAATTCATGTTTCACCTTTATTAGGTGAATTTAGAAAAGATATATGATCATGGGCCTTAATGCCCTTTTTTCCCCTGTGTATTCATATCTTGGATAGAAAAGACATTCAGTCTGTTAACAAGGTCAAAATAATGCTTCCTGGCCTTAGGAAAATAATAAATGAACAGGAAATTCTTCAGGACTAAATGGTTAATGGTGGCCACATTTGTGAGAAGGAAGTTGCTAAATCTGCATTTATGTAATGACCACACCATGGAAGCCTTGGGACCTCTCTTCTGCTCTTGCAAAACTGCCTGCAGGTCACTCTCACTGCACCACTACAGTCCTTTTTCAATTCAGCAGGTCGCTTTATAGCTGCGAATTTTCTGAGCACAGATTGAATTATGGAAAACTGATCTACACACCATCACTTAGCTAGCCATCTACCAGTCATAACTCAGGTCTAAACTTTATTAGCTCCCTGAAGAAATGTCTAAGACTGACCACAAATTCCAGAAATTACTTGTAAGTTGGTCACAGAAATGTGGTTTTCATACACTAGGAGATTTAGAAAATAGGACTGAAAAAAACAGATACTCCCAGATTTGTGATGAATAACTCCTCTGGTTTGGGTCATTCTGCTACGGTTTTTAGAGCAGAAGATATTCTAGAAACCAGCAAGGAAATTGGTGGATCTTGAGTGATCACTATGCTTTTTCTCACTTGTCTTCCTCTTGCTTTTTAGAAAGGTTTCTAACAACCATAAAAAATAATAAAATTAGGTGCAAGTGGGGTGATTTTATTTCCCCACTATCATGAATTTTCAGGACAAATGGCATACTTATACTGACAACAGTCTGGACTCCTAAAGAGAAGAATTAATGGTGACAGTCCATTCCTTCTTTTTTTTTTTTTTTGAATTTTAAAATTTATTTTTTATTATTATTATTATTCAGTTTGATCAGAGAGAGAGAGAGAGAGGAGGGAACTTGAGAAAGCAAGCCACTAGTCCCAGGACTCTAACTGTAGTGGACTGTGTGGGTCCAGTGCCTTTAACAACCACGCCACCCCCGGGTCCTGAGTCTCCGTCCGTTTCTTACAGAAAGCTGCTGACCGGTCTTCCTGCTGCCTGTTCTTGCCATACCATTCACTGGCTCATCTCTGGTGTCAAAGGTATCAGTCTGACCTGATACCTAATCTAAGCAAGAGAATCTAACTGTAAAGGGGCCCTGAAAAATAAAAGTCTGATGATATAAAATGTATAAATCTGGAGATTAAAAGTCTTCAAAGTTCTCAAAACCATAATGCCAAATCGATTTGTGTATCTCCAAGAATATAAAGCAACTCCACAGCCATTTTCACTGACTTCAAGGTTATCTTTTCTAAAAATGAAATTACTGCTTTAATGTTTCTGTTATAGGCCTTGCCCATGTTGCTAAACATTGCTGAATTATTTAAATGGATAAATCTACTAATTTGGGTGTAAATGTTCCCTTGTGTCTGCTTCCCTAGGTGTCCTTTGTGCTGCTGACACTTGTACTACAGCTACTTTCTATCAATATTCTGGAGATTTCTGACTATGTTGTTTATATAAAAGTATTGAACTATTGGGTCACCAGGGAAGTCATGAAGCATTTATTGGATAGAAAAACAGAAAAATATGTCAGGATTTTTCTGATGACCCAATCATATTAATTAACTATTAATCAGAGATAAATGAAAGTGTTCACTAATAAAAGACATTTTGGAATGAGACTGTCTTAGCATTTCTTTAATACTACCAGATTTTTTTAAATGAATAAACCAATTACTAACTCATAATGTGATCAATTAATTAAATTTACTTTTAGAGCAGTTTTGATTCCTAGCAAAACTGACCAGAAAGTTCAATTAGAGAGTTCTAATACATCCTCTGCACCACACATACACAACTTTCTCCGCTGTGTACTTCTGCATCACAGTGAGGCACTTTGTTACAGTCGATAAATAATGACACTGCATTGTCATCCAAAGTCCATAGTTTACATTGGGTTCATTCTTGGTGTTATATTCTAGAGTTTTGACAAATGGCTAATGACATGTATTCACCATTGTGCTATCTTACAGAATACTACCACTGCCCTGAAAATCTTCCATGTCCGCCTGTCTCTCCCTTTCCATTAAACACAGGCATTCACTATTCTTTTTACTGTTCCCATAGCTTTGCCTTCTTCAGAATATCATATATCAAAATCATACTGTATGTAGCCTTTTCAGATGGACTTCTTCCACTTAGTAATACTCATTTAAGTTTCCTCCAGGTCTTTTTATGATTTGGTAGCTTATTACTTTTTAGCACCGGGTACTATTCTACTGTGTGCATATACGCAGTTTATTTTTCCATTCATCTGTTGAAGGACATCTTGTTTGATTCCATGTTTTGAAAATTATTAATAAAGCTGCTATAAATATCCATATGCAGGTTTTAGTGTGAACATAAGTTTTCAGCTCTGTTGAGTAAGTAAATAGGAGTTCAAATGCTGGGCCTTATGGTATAAGTGTGTTTAGTTTTGTAAGAAACTGCCAAAGTGTCTTCCAAAGTGGATGTACCATTTTGCATGCCCATCAGCAATGAAATTAAGTTCCTGTTGTTTTGTATCCTCTCCAACACTTAGTGTCCTGGATTTTAGTCATCTAATACAGATGTAGTGATATATCATTATTGTTGTTTTAATTTACAATTCCCTGATGATATATGATATTGAATACCTTTTTATATGCTTATTTGACATCTATATATTTTATTGAATTATATGTGTGTTCCGGTTCTTTTTTTTTTTTTTTTTTTTGTTCAGTTTTAATTATATTGTTGCTGTTGTTGAGTTTAAAAAATAATGGGACCAGCAGTTAGTGTAATGGCTATATCGCTGGACTCCCATGTAGTTGACCGCAGTTCGAGTCCTGGACCTGGAGGCTTAAACTCACTCTGGGCGCATGTGCGTGCATGCCCAAGATCCCAAGAGGAGAATGGAGAGAAGAAATTGCAGCGTGGCCATCCCCCCTGGGGGAAATTTCTCGCTTTCTGTCTCCCTGTCTCTCTCTGTCTTTCTGGCGAGTGCATGCGCCCTATAGCAAAAACCTCTCCAAAAACAAAGAAAAAAAAGAACAGTTTGTATATTTTGGAGCCAGCAGGTGATGTGGTAGTTAAAGCGCTAGACTCCCATATGGCCAACCACGGTTCAAATCCTGTATCTGGCGACTTGCTTTCTCACTTTCTCTTTCTCATTCTCTATCTGTCTCTCTGATAAACCTGAAAACTAAATAATAACAACAAATAAAATAAATAAATAATTAAAAAACACTTTGTATATTTTGGAAAACAGTCCTTATTAGATGTGTCTTTTGTATTTTATATTAATCTGTGGCTTGTTTTCTCATTGTCTTTTAAAGAGCAGAAGTTTTTAATTTTAATAAAGTTCAGTATATATTTGTTTCTTTGATGGATTGTGGCTTTAGTATAAAAAATCATCATCCTATCCAAGTTCATCTGTTTTTTTTTTTTTCTTATCTTCTAGGAGTATTATAGTTTTACATTTAGGTCTATAATCTATTTTGAGTTCATTTTTGTGTGGGATATACTAGCTGCATCTAGAGTCTTTTTTTCACAATTGGATATCTAGTTTTTCCAATACCATTTGTTGAAAAGATTATCTTTGCTTTATTGTAATGCCTTTGCTTCTTATCAAAGCTCAGTTGACTATATTTATATAGGTCTATTTTGGGGTTCTCTACTCCATACTATTTATCTAGTTGTCTATTTTTTTCACCAATACCATACTGTCTGGATTACTACAGCTATCTTTATAATAGGTCTTTAAGCTGAGTAATGTCAGTCCTCTAACTTTGTTCTCTTTCAATATTGAGTTGGCTATTTTGAGTCTTTTGTTTCTCCATATAAACTTTGTCAATGTCCACAAAATAACTTGTTGGTATATTTATTGGAATTGTGTTAAATTTGTACATCAAGTTGTAAAGAACTGAAATCTGACAATATTGAGTTTTCCTAACCATGAATATGAAATACCTTTTCATTTACTTAGCTCTTCTTTGATGACTTTCATCAAAAGTTTATAATTTTCTCATATAGATTTTAAAAAATTTCTTTAAATTTATAACTAAGTATTCATTTTTGAGGCTGCTGATATAAATAGTAATTATTTTTTTTAGTTTCCAATTCTACTTGTTAATAGCTAGTACCTAAGAAAGCAATTTTTTGTTTTTTGTCTTTTTTTTTTTAGAGGTTTTTTTTTTTGCTATAGGGCGCATGCACTCGCCAGACAGAGAGAGAGACAGAGAGATAGAAAGCAAGAAATCACCCCCCCAGGGGGGATGGCCACGCCGCAATCCCTTCTCCTCCATTCTCCTCTCGGGATCTTGGGCACGCACGCACACGCACCCGGCGTGAGTTTAAGCCACCGGGTCCGGGACTCGAACCGCGGTCGACTACGTGGGAGTCCAGCGACATAGCCATTACGCTAACTGCTGGTCCCTAAGAAAGCAATTTTTTATATCAACTTTATATACTACCATCTTGTTGTAATCACTTATTAGCTCCAGAGGAGTTTTTTTGTTGATTCTTTTTGATTTTTTACAAATTATTTTTAATTTGCCACAGGGGTGCATGCTCATTGAAGACAGAGAAAGAGAGAGTGAGGAAGTGCTCCTCAGGGGAAATAGTCTGTTGTATCTTTTCTCCTCCATTCTCCTCTCGAGATTTTTGGCTTATATCCACATGTATCCAGTATGTTTTTCAAACTGCCAAGTCTGGGACTCAAACTGTGTGGTAGGCCACGTGGGATACAGTCATCTTAACCACTATGCCTTTGGATGGTCCACTTTTGGATTTTTCACATGGATGATTATGTCATATAAAAACAAGGACGGTTTTATTTATTTTTTCCAACCTGCATATTTCTTTTTTTTTTTTTAGGCTAATATTTATTGCTATATTTCTATATTGCCACGTATTTTCACAAAGACTTTACTTGCGCTAGTTCATTGGATCCTCACAATGCTATAGATGGGTACGCTATTCACAGATACTATCTTCATCTTTCTAATGGAAGAATGGAAGCTCAGAGAAACTATAAATTACTCAATTTCACACAGGATTTGTCTGTTGGACTATGCTCTTTGCTAGTACATTAGGCTATACTGTCTTTAAGGTTACTACAAGTTTTGGCTTTAAAAGCAGTACCAAATTTCTTACTCAAGCTAGTTTATAAATCAGACCAACTAATGAGCAAACTTCCTTGAATTCTTTTAAGTATATAACACACAATAAAGAAAAAAAAAACTAACGAAATAATAGAACAGCTTATAATGGACTTATTTAGTACAAGAAATAGGTAGCAATGTTTATTATTTCAGTATTTGGCAATTAAAAACATTTGGATGCTGAAAACCACATAACACTGATAAAAAAAAAAATTGATCTTGTAATAACTGGAATGATATGCCATTTTCATGGGTTAAAGGATTCAATGCTTTTAAAATAGCAGTTCTTTGTAGACTGATTTAGAGATCTAATTCAATTCTAATCTTAATCTTAGTAATAGATTTGTAAGTATTAATAAGTTCACATTGAAATTTATATTAAAAGAAAAAGGGAGTGACCAAAACAATTTTTTAAATAAAGAATCAAAGTTAAAAGACTGACAACACCTCATTTTAAGACTTATTATAAATTTAGTTTCAAAGACAATCTTGCACTAGTAAAGGGTAGAGACATACATTAATGAAGCAGAACAGAGAGACCAGAGGTATATTCACCCACAGAGGTCAATTGATAATTGACAAAGGTGTAAACATGATTCAGTGGAGATAGTTAATGGGCTAGCACAATGATTTTAAGCATAACATCTGAAGCTATGAAATTACTAGAAGAAAACATAAGGGAAACATTTCAAGATTTCAGTATGGGCAGAGTTGTTGTTGCTGTTGTTTTTGAGAGGTTTTTGCTATATGGCGCGTGTGCCCACCAGAAAGACAGAGAGACAGAAAGCGAGAAATGATCCCCCTGAGAGGATGGCTACACCGCAATCCCTTCTCCTCCATTCTCCTCTCAGGATCTTGGCCCGGTGTGAGTTTAAGCCACAGGGTCTGGGACTCAAACTGCAGTTGACTACATGGGAGTCCAGCAACATAGCCATTACTCCAACTGCTGGTCCCTGGACAGAGTTTTTGAAGAAAAACTTCAAAGAACAGGCAACAAAAGCAAATACATAATCCCAAAATTTGGGATTGATAAATCTCAAACTTGTTAGCTTCTGCATAGCAAAGGAAACAATCAGCAGAGTGAAAAGACTGTCTACATAGTGAGAGAAACTTTCAAGCTATACATTCAAAATCAGCACCAAAAAATAAATAAACTGATTTTAAAATGAACTTGAATAAACTCAAAAGAGGACATGAGAATGGCCAATAAACATAGGCAAAAATACTCAAGTAACCATTAGGACACTATTAGGACAATGCAAATCAAAACCACAAAGAGATACATCTCCTCCTTTCGAATACCTATTGTCAAAAAGACACAAAAACAATAGATGCTGAAAAGAATACAGGGAAAGGGGAACTCTTATAAACTGTTCCCCAGAATTAAAATTAGTACATTCATATGGAAAACATTGTGGGGATTCCTAAAAGAACTAAAAATAGAACTGCCATATGATCCATCAGGGCCACTATTAGGCATGTATCCAAAGGAAAATAAATCAATATGTTGTAAAGATATCTGAACCCCAATTCTTATTGCAACACTATTCACAATAGTTAATATATGAAATCAATGGGTCCACGGACGGCATGATGGTTGGGGGCAAATCAAAAGAGACAGAAAGTAAATTACTTGTTGCCTAGTGTGAGGAGATGAAAATGTTTTAAAATTGATTATGATGATGGTTGCTCAACTTTGTGAACATACTATATAAAAACAATTGAAATGTTTGCCTTAAATGAGTGAATTATATGATATGTAAACTGAATCTCCATAATGTTTTTATTATAAAAATGTTCATTATCATTACTAATTAGGGAACTATAAATTGAAAGCATAATACAATACTACATGCATGTCCGAATAGTAGAAGAAAAGAAAATCGACAATGCCAGGTACCAACAAGGATGTGGAAAAACAAGAATTTTTATACCTTTTATGGGGTTGTGAATAGTTTAGCCATTTTAGAAAACAATTTCGCAGTTTCTTATAAACGTACATGTGCTATTTGACTCAGTAAATCCACTCCTGGGTATACCAGAGAAGATACTAACAGAAATTATTTACTAACTAAAAATTTATTTAATAACAGAAATCCATATTATTCCTCAATCTAAAAGGTGCCAGTCCTTCTGACTCTAAAATTGTCTTCATTCTCCATCTCCTTTTCCTAATTTAACTTTCAACCCAGAATTCCTTCTCAGTTCAGAGCTTAGAAGCCAGTTCTTTAAAATTATAATGTTTTTATCCTAAACCAACTCAGTCTCCTCAGATACTTCCATAGGACTTCATAGTTCAATCTTCACATCATTTATCACGACCATATACACTTGCCATTTATTTCCTTTAAAGTGGTAAGATCTAAGAGGGCAAATCTATTTATATTTCCTCTGTGATTGCATACCTAGCACCCAGGCTAGGTTCTGTTTTTAAAACATTTATTTAAGGAACAGATGGCTTTTGCAAACATAAGGTAAACTCTTTTAACATGTTTAAAGCTAAGAAACATTCAAGGCAATCTTAGATAGTTTCCTTTGATACAATGACTAGTACTTTGACTATACCAATAATTAGAATAAAAGAGTAAGAGGGAGACATTAGAGTGAAAGAAAGAGGAACAGAGAGAGAACGATAATTTCCAGTGCTTGTTGGATGATTCAACGCATAGAAGTCAAGCTCTAAGATAGTCTGCTTTTCTTTTGGAACTGCACGCATAATTTCACAAAGTGTCAGAGTGATTTAGAAAATCCAAATCTTTTTGTACTGCTTATACTTTAGTCAAAGTAATCAACGAAAGGAAGAGTACATTTGACCTTGTTTTTAGTGATAGGAACCTTTCTTTGAAAGCATCAAATTTAAGACTTCCATCTTGCAGAAAGTGCCAAGCCTAATTCATTCGCTCATGAAAAGAATTTTATGTATCCACAATTACAGCTGTAAGTCAGTCTAATGGACATATAAATGATCCATGGCAAGGTCCCCCCTCCTTTCTTTTGACCCCAATACTAACACTGCTTACAAGCAGCAGAGGAGATAAAGGGAAACAGCTGATCTCTGTGCTCCTGACCTGCTTCAATTCACCCAATTCAAGGTAAATAACTACAGTACAGGAAAGAACACTGGGAAGGATCCACTCTCCCAAATCCGGTCTCCCCTCCTTTATTGTACCATATAGTTGTAATACCTAATTCTCACCAATAGGATGTCCTCCGGATCTTATCTACAGCTCTGACAAAATTCCTGGCTGAACCTTGTCTTTCAAAATTTGACCCTAGGGCAAAACTTGCACAAGTGATGGGATTGTGTTTTTTGCTTTGTCTAAAATTACTTACCATCTATATTTTTTAAATAAATAGGTCTTTACATTAAAATCTATATTTCTGGATTCTTTTAAGAAATTGTGCTCACAGTACCAGTACAAATGTTGTCAGAAACTGTCTGACACCAGGCCTCTATTCATGCACAATGCTAATTGCCCAGGGGCTGAGCTGAAGCAGACCCCTCAAACTTGGTATATGTTCTCATTTCATCACAGCCCATCATATGCAGCCCTTCCTTTCACTCATCACTTCTCTGTGCCCTACTGCAGGCATTTGAATTTTCTGTCCCTACCTTAGGGGTGCTCTGCATACAAAGCTGAGGGCCGAGTGATGGGGAAGAGCACTTCCAAATGCATTTTAGGTTAGAAATAATACTCTTAACACAGTTCCCTGTAATTTTTCACTTCTATTAGAAACTCAGTAGGATTTGTGGATTAAGCAAGGAAGCTAACGAGTATACATAGCACTGATTAAAAGGCAAAATATATTCTAAGTTACAAATAATCAACTTAGAAATGGACTACTTATACTTTCTCATTAGAAGATGATGCCTGATTTCACTCAGGTCTTATATCCTGGGCTAATTATTAAGCAATAAGTAAGCAGTTATCTAAGAGTTAGAAAGAATGACTGCAAGCAGAGGGTTTTCACAGGTATTAATGTGTGCTTCTGGCTTTCTGCTCCTCTAGTTAGGGAAAAATACAATCAACTCTTAGAACCTTTGCATCTTGATTTACTTAACAAAAGTAGGTCTCTTGTCCAAAAGCTGTTAGAAAGGTTTCTCTTTTCTTCATTTAAAGAATTGAACATATATAACTTGGGCTCACTTTCTATTTTTAGAATTATTTCGCTATCTTAATTTCTTTGCTCTCTGGCATTGGTAGAAGCAAGTTGCCTCCTACTTGGCCATTTATGGGCTGTGTGATCTTAGGTAACTTACTTCATTTCTTTCAGCTGATATTTCCTATCAGCAAAATCGTAATCTGATAATAGCATTTTTTCAATTATTGTGTGCATATAATGAGTGTAAAGCACTTTACATAATACTGGTACAGATTACTAAATATTTTATTTATTTTCTTTTACTTTTCCTTTGTTTTTCTCTTCTTTTTATTATTATTTTTAAAAAGTTATTTATGTGACCTGCAGGTAGTGTGCTGGTTAAGGTGGAAGATTCCCATATGATCAACTGTGGTTCAAATGCTAGACCCGGCAACTTAAAATTCACCCAGGCAGGTGCCCAAAATCCTGAAAGGAGAATGGGGAAGGGATTGCAGCATGGCCATCCCTCATTGGAAGTGATTTCTCACTTTCCTGATCTCTTTATCTGTCTGTTTCTCTTTCTTTGGTGAACACATGAAATCTAGGGGAAAAAAATTGGAAAAAAAGTTTTTATATCCAAAAATAACCACTCCTCCAATATGTCTAGTTAACTAGCTTCTTCTAACCATCAAGTTATCTACACATAGAAAGCCAGCAGAAGCAGTCTTCTCTCTGGTTTTTAGAATCCTTTTTTTTTTTTTTAAGAGAGATTTTGCTGTAGTGCACATGTACTTGCCAGAGAGACAGAAACAGAAAGCAAGACATCACCTCCCATAGAGGATGGCCACATGGTAATCTCTTCTCCATTTTCTCTTGGGATTTTGGGCACACATGCACACACACCCAGCATGAGTTTTAAGCCTTCAGGTCTGGGACTTGAACCGCAGTCAACAACAAGAGAGTCTAGCAATGTAACCATTATGCCATACCCTGGTCCTGGTTTCTAGAATCTTGAGTGCCAGGAATGGAGAAGATAATTTTAACCACTCCTCTTCCATTTAAAGATCATGAAACTAAATTCAAGAGAGGTTTATTATTTGCACATGTCACTTAAGTAGGGAGGTAAAACTTTGTCAAAGGACAAAAATGGAGCCAGGTTTAAATTGGTAGAGCACTGTACAGGTGAGCTCTACAGATCATGTTATAAGGACTCACACATTTTAAAATCGAGTGGAATAGTGAATTGATTAAAAGGACTAGATCAGCCCCAAATTATATGATCAGGCTGGTGATTAAAATGGCTTCCAGACATGGGATTATTCATTAATAATTGGCAGTTTGCATGTTTGCTTGTTAATTCTTTGCCAAATATTATCATAGAGTGTAATGTTGAGATGTTTCCAGTTTTAGAGAAGTTTCATAAGCCAATTAATAGTATGGCAAAACTTTGGGTATGTAATTTCAACAGGGAATTTAGCACATGTCAACTTTTCGCCTGTAAATGTTGCTAAGAACACTTTTTTCTATATTTGGAAGTTGATACAAGAGTTCAACGACTACAGTATATTTAAGAATTACCTTATTAAATGAAATTTTCAAAAGGCAAATTCCAGCACTTCTAACAGATATCTGGAAATTTGTATATTATCTTTCCAGTTAAGATTTTTAGAAAGAAAAAAAAAAAAAACACTTAGAAGAAAGCGAAGAAGACAAATGTTCACTGAATCACAATGTCCAAACCATGTGGCATTTGGAACTTTAATGTGCTCTCATTCGATCATACTATGATCTCCACTTTACAGTGGATGGTCTTATTTCCAAGTCAGATGTAAAAGATATTAAATGACTGTCCCAGGAACTTCTGGCCAGTATTCAACCCAAATTATTCATATTTCATCCTTTATTCAATAAACCACATTGTTCACAATCTTTTAAGATTTCCTATAGAATTTTTAATAAACATTTGTATTTGCTTATTCACTAATATGTTCAACATTTTTTGAGACTATTTAATATGAATTTTGTATTTATTAATTTTACAAAGATATTGTTAGTGCTCACTTACCTTCTACTATTCATTTTCAAATACAATGTTCTCTTTTTTCTTTTTTATTTTAATTTTTTATATGCATTCAGTCATATTATTTAGCTTACAAAGTGAACATTTCAATATGTGAACATTTCTCCCCAGTCCAGTTGATCAAAATATCTTCCACCAATAACACTACACCTCCCCATCCCATCAATGCTCTATTGAATGCTGTACTCACTAGATGTCAGGACAGAAAAACAAAAAGACTTAAGAGATAATTCCCATTAAGTATGCACCCATAATAGGCAGTAAAGACATATTTATGGAATGAATGAATGAAGACATTCCTATCCTCAACTTGATCGTCATGTATCTAGAACTTCACTGTCTAATACATAGCCTCCAGCCCTATGACTATTGAGCACTTAAAAAACAGCCAGTTAAAGATGGGCTGTAAGTATAAAACACAACCAAGATTTCTAAGATAGCACATAAAAGAACATAAAATATTCCATTAATGTGTTTACATTGTAAAATAATAATATTTGGGGTATACTGGATTAGATGAAACATATTAAAACTGGTTTCACCTGTTTATTTTTGCTCTTTTAGTGTAGCTACTAGAAAATGTAAAATATATATGCTTGTTTTCCGTTTTATTGGTCAACATTGATCTCAACATTGATCTAATGTCATTAAGTCCTGGGGCATTTCCTTTTCTATTCTATTTTCATATAAAAGTAGTTTTATTTTATTTCTTTGAGATATTATAATAACTTAGGTTTTAAATATAGTCTTTTAACAATGTCAATCAGTTATTGGGGATATCCAGATGCAAAAGAGCTCATACAAAAATTCTCCTAAAATATGATTTCCCTTTAGACTCTTACCTGATGTGAGGGTATTGCAGCCCTCCAAATCCATTACTGAATCCAGCTTTATATGATTAAGTCTAACCTCTTCACCCTGGCAATCAAATAGTCAAGGCTGTTCCCTAATTGCCTCTATCCTACCTCATGCCTCTGACATCAGACTTCATTTCTGCTCTACTCCTGGAACATGGGAATGAGCATTGTGCCTTTAGTTATGCTGTTATTGTCACTGAGTTCTTTTTAAAATCCAACTCCTGCCTAATATTCAAGATTCAACCTAACTGTTGCTTGCTTGAAGCTGATGTCCCAAACTCTTCTAATCCTCAATTTTCTCTTTCCTCTAAATTCTAAAATGCTAATATTCCATTTGAAAATATATACTCTTAATTGCAAAGTCTCTGACTTTTAAATAATCCCATCACACCCCTTTTCAAAAATTCTAAAGACTACAATTGGAAAATTTATAATGAAATCTCTCAGATATGGAAAGAAATTCGCTATGCATTCAGGTTAGACTTTTAATGTATTCAGTCATGTCTTTTTAGCTGCAAGAGGATTAAGAAACTGAGCAGTTTATAACCCAGGGAGTGGGCAGTCACACCGGTGTGCTCTGTTTTATATAAGCAGAAGAATTCCTGACTTAGCTGTAACATCCCTTCCCCTCCAAAAGAGGAGAAAGCTGCCAAGATGCTCACTAAGAACAGTTGTTGGTTTGTGTACAAGTGTAAGCATGGGTTTGTTCTTTTTCTGTTTTCTTCTTGAAGGGAAGAGGGAGGAATGATGGGATAGGACTCTGAAAGCTGTATTTATTTATAATCAAACATATTTTTATTTGATAACAGATGATCAATTAAAGCATTGTGTGAAATTTCAATAGCATTCTGTCAAAAACCAAAGACTTTAGTAGTACTGATAGCAACCAGCACTTCTTCAAAACACTAAGTCTCTAAAGACTTCTCTTTTGGCACTGGGGTTTTGCTAAATCTGGCTCACCATTTTGTGAGTGGGAACAATCAGCTTTGTAGGTTGTAGGGAAGTATTATAATTAAATGTCCACCCACTTTTTCCTTTCTGATGAAAGACTCTCATGAAATTTACTAAAATAAGGTGCATCAAGATAGATGAATTTTTGATGAATAAGTCAAGGAACTGACAAAGCTGATTTTCACATGGAGAATTTTCTCTAATTCATAGAAAAATTTTAGGCCTAGATTATTAACACTGTCATACTTAATGATAATAAATATGGTAAAATTCATGGAGTAAACTGGAAATTTCACTGTTTTAATTGGTAATAATTATAATATTCGACATGAACTGATTTACTGAAAACAAATTGTAATATTATTCAAAAATAATAGTGAAATTTAAAAAAATTAGAGAAATATTAAGTAATAGCTATTAAAACAATTTACATAGTCATTAGATGTAATGACATTCTTCTGAATAATAGTTATATTACTACATTAAAGTTACAAAGGATATACCTGAAATGGTAAGGGCTTTAAAGATGCTACTGAATTGTCATAAACTCTGTCTGAGGGAGATCTAGAGCAGGGTGTATAGTGTCTGCTTTTGATAGTTAATGGCAATAGCATTGCCACTAATACCACTGTGTGGAATTATTTTAAAGTATCCATGTAGAGCAGATAAGAAGTTATTCTGCTAAAAACTGGCCCCAGACATATATTTCAAATGTAGTCACTAGAATTCCCAAAGTCAGCTTTCTAAAATGAAAGAGAACTGAGTTGGTGCTATGAATGCTTTCCTTCATTTTAATTCAAATTTATTGAGTATTAGCTCTATAGCTTTTCCTGTTAGAAGAGACTCAAAGCAATAAAAGATAAAATCCTTAATTTCTAGAATTACTGAATATTTCTTATTTTTAAGATTAAATTCTTTTTTTTTTTTTTTTTTTTTTTTTTTTTTTTTTTTTTTACTATTGTCAGAGTGTACATGCACTAGCCAGACAGAAACTAAGAGACAGGGAGAGGGAGAAAAAGCACTCCCCAATGGGGTATGGACACATTGCGATTCCTTCTTCTTCCTTTCTCCATCCTGTTGGGATTTGGGTCACCCATGTACACATGTTTAGCATATTTTCAAGCTCCTGAGACTAGAACTATATGATTGGCCATGTAGGATCTGGCTCCCATAACCTACAGTAGGCTATGGAGCTAGCCCCAAAATTCATATTTTTAACTTCTTTTCTTATAGGCATTATTGGTGAAAGCCAGCAGAGCTAATGGTTCCCTAAGTCACCTTCAAGGTGAGATCAAAGTACTGGGAAGCATAATTCAATGGACACATTCTCATTCATTGCTAATCATTCTGTTAAGATGACTTTTTAAAATGCCAACTTCTTTGTTCCTTATTTTTGCCACTGTGGCTCCATGGATCCAAACGCTCTGAATAACTTGGATGCTCAAAGTAGGAAAAGCTTTGCATAATAGTCACTCAGTTCAGCATGAATAAGATAAAATTAGCCACAAAGCTTGAAGTTCTTCAATTATTTGAACTACCCAGGCTTTTATAACCATCATTTTACCCATGATTATTTTATACCAAACTATATAATAAGATAGCAGGGAACCTCAGATGTGACTCCAGCAGAGAAAAGACAAGTTGCATCCCAATTTATCAGGCACTCTGCTCCTTGTCCTCATTTTTTCCCTCCAATTTCCCAAATCCTTTTGGTTATCTAATTATTAACCATAGAATTTCTTAACACCTCATTTTTTTTTTTTTGCTTTGTATTTCATTCTACTTTTTGCTAAAAGTTTTTGTAAAACTTACAAGTTAACTGTTATTTAGAGTTCCTTTAACAATATGGAGCTTTCCTCAATCTGATAGGAATTCTTTAAGAATGAACTTTTTTTTTTCCCATTTAAGTCCTACTTCAACAAGTTCACTGATTTTAGATTTCTCTCACAAACAAAGTTGAGGTATCAAAACCCAGACATCTCGAAAATAGCTTTTTCTTAAAGTCATTTAGAATCTGAGACTTTCTGCTCTGCTATGTCAAATTACCCAGTTTGGGAATAAGATTTGGTATAGGTGTAGGGAGATGGTAGTGAGGGGAGTAGTGGGGAGTAGTGGGGGGAATGGTAAGCAATCTGTAAAATAAGAACTCAAAATGTCCTCTGAAACTTATTTTATATATATATGTGTGTGTGTATATATATATATACACATATATATACACACACACATACACACACACACACACACACACACTCACACATATTCTCCTATTTCCCAAGACTCCATCTCAGACACCTCTGTCTCAATGTTTGTAGTAAATTCATGATTTTCTCTTTTGCTTTGGTTAGGCAGCGTCTTTCAAAAAGGAGTTCCTGGGAGATAAATGCTCTAGTCCTTTTTCTTTTTCTACTACACACACACACACACACACACACACACACAGACAGACATATACACAGAGAGAGAAAGAGAACAACCTAGTATGAAGGAAATACACTTTGAAAACTATTTTCATTTTTCTCCTGTTTCTGTATATCTTAGAACACTAGAAATCTCTCAACGGAAAAAAAAAAATCTGCTAGTTCATAGAATTTTAGAAACTGGGAGTGACTTTAAACATTATCTTGTCTAAATTTCATTTTATAGATAAAGTAAATAAAGACCTGACAAATGTAATAGATTAGAAGTGTCCACCAGTACTTTGCTATTTCTCCCACTGAGAGGTAGTCTCGTTCTTTCCCTCCCCTAGTGTCTATGATTGCTTTGACAAATAGACTACAGTGCAAGTAGTATTTTGCCAATTTCTGGACCAAGGCCTTAAGAGAATGGTAGCTTCTACTTCCTGTCTCTTGCTTGTTCTTGGGACTTTTCCTTTTAGAAACCAACACATATTCTCTGGGAAGCCAAAGCCACATGGAGAGATCATGTATGTGGTAACAATCACAGTTAAGCCACAACAGACAACACATGTGTGACTATGCCATCTTATATGCCCACGATAGGCACAGCTTCAGCGGCTCCATCCCCAGCCAATATCTGACAGCAATCACACAAGAAATCTAAGCAATCATAGATTAATGAGAGATAATGACAAATAGTTGTCAACCATAGATTAATGAGAGATAATGACAAATAGTTGTTTTAAGCCACTAAGTGTGGGGATGATTTGTTATGTAGTAAAAGCTCCCTCAAACTGAAAGTGACTTAGACCAAAGTTTCTAAGTAATGCAAGAGTGAAATTATGCCAGACCTAGCATGATCTCATTGTAATATGAAGGGAATACAGAGTTAAATAAATCCTATTCTCGGTTTCTCAATACTTCTTAATTTCAAAAGCTTTTGCTTTTTCAATAGTCACATGGAGTAAAGAATTTTCAAAATCCTTAAATATTTAAAACAAATTCTTAGAGCTCTGCCTGCACTCTAGATCATCATTTGGAGAATAAATTAAGATAGCATTCTCAAGCACTCCATGAAGGCAGGAAATAACTCCTGTAATTAGGGAAAATTCTAGCTTAAGTAAATTAGGGAGGCTTCTTTATTTCAGAAATGTAAAATATTTTTCAGAAATGTAAAATATCCAATAGAATCTATTGATAACACGTTTTTTCCAAAACGTTTTTGACCAAGGTGTCCTTCTTCACTGAGCACCTCATGAGTTGTTTCATAGAAACACTAAACTTAGAAACAGGAATAGGAATGCAATCTTGTGAAAGTAAAAACAAATTTTACCCTGAGAGTATTTCACAAAAAATAAAAGCTTCATAATTTGGTGTACCTTCTGCTTAGAGAACACTTTTTTTAAAAAGTTTGCTAGAGGGTGTGTGCACTCATGGGAGAAAGACAGAAAGAGAAAGCAACACTTCCCATGGGAGATGGTCATGCAGCAATCCCTCCTCACCATTTCTCTTTGGGGATTTTGGGCACTTGCACATGCGTCCAGCACGTTTTCTTAAGCAGCCAGGTCCAAAACTTGAACTGATCAGTTGGTCATATGGCATCCACCTGCCTTAAATATCATGCCATTGCCTGACCCCCAAAATCACACTTTTTAACAAAACTTTGATAACTGTCAGAGACTATACTTAATCAGGTGCTTTTTATGACCTGTTCCTATTGCTTTACCCTCTTTATAGGAATAGTTAGTAAATATTTGAGGAACGAATACACAAAGGGACAAATAAAATTAAATATGTAATAAATAATTGAATCAATTAATTAAACATTATAAAACTGGAAATAAGCTCTAATTAGACTGGTTTGGGTTTTGTAATTTTATCTCCATTTAAAGGAAATTGGAATTATAACAATTTCCCTATGTCATAGAGTTTTTGGGTTGTTTTAAAAGAGATTTCATATTTGGAGATTTTAAAGTCAGAAATGGGGCAGTTTTAGAGCTGAGATTATTCTGGTAATTATATATTCATCAACTCCTTTCATTTTCTGGTTGTAGAGCCCAGGATTTAGAAAGAGAGTTTATACTGCAAACACAGTGGAAAACTCCTTCCCAGTGGATCCATATTAAAGATGTTAACATAGTCCTTTTTTTTAGTAGATGTTATATCAAACTCTGTGATTCTAATTCAGGTGGTGATTATTTCTCACTTACAAGTTTTACAAGCAATTTGGACCACAAAAACATATTTTACTACACAGTTCATGGCTGGTATAGGAAAGTGTGGCAGTCAAAACACTTAATAACCAGATGGCATGGACACTTACAACCAGAATAGACACTGGCCATAAACAACTGGAGCAGCCATACAGCAGAGCCAATAAAAGATACCTGGTAAATTATCCTTTTCCCTCCTTGCTACTAGTTCCTGGCATTGTTTGTACTGTCATTTATATTAGAAATTTACTTCCATTCAGTATCGATCTTATACTGTAGCTGTTAATAATTGTCATAACACAATAGGTTCCATTGTCTGTCTGTTGTGACTCTCTCAATACATCAGAGTCTCCTTCAACAATATGCCACTCAGCTCCAAAATCAAGAAGCATTCTCAAGTCTCCAGTTTTCAAACAGAGAAGATTGTAGTTTTGTCTTCTCCTCTTGCTCCCATTGGAACATGGGCCAATCTACTGCCCATCCTTGATTATCCACAGATCTCTCCACTCCTATATATGCTACATTTTTGTTCTATAATCATATTACATAATTGAATATGATTTGAAAGACAGAAGGAGTAATATAGCCATGAAAAGATAGTAGAAGAAAAAATGTAATGGCATGAGGTTATGTATTTAATACGTTTAAGTTAGAATGGGAAGAAAATATTTGTAAGGCTAAAGCAGAGTATCTACATTAAGCCAGTTCTTTTGTGTAGCTCTGATAAAATATGCATTAAAATATTAAATATAATTCCATAGTTCTCTCTAAATAAATTTCTTCTTTTCCAAGCCAATGAAGGGTAGTTTATACTCTTTGACATAGACATTCTTATATTACCTTGTCCCAATTCTGCTACATTTGCAATATGTTGTCCAAGTTTTGATTTGAGCACAATTCAACTGTAAATGGGGAATGAGTGCCTCATCCTCTTGGATTTAAAGTAGTTATAATTCTAACATGCTTACCTCTACAAGCCTGCTGGTGTGTTCATGAAATATCGCAGCATATTCTTTTATTTCTTTTTCCCGGCCATTCTTAGCAGCTTCAATGAGAACCAGAAGTGGGACTGTCGTATCCAAGAAAGAGTCTGACACATGATCTATAATAGCCTTCCGGAGCTGAGGAGAAATAAAACATTAAGGCTTTTTTTTTTTTCCTTTTCCAGAAAATTCTTCATATTATTTCCCATTTTTATAATTTCAGTCTTTACAAAATTCATTTTATGTATTTAATGCATAATCTCTCAAATCATAATATTTAAGATATGTGTGCATGTTCTTTATAAACTGATACAAATAAAATATCCAGGAAAGAAATCATCCTGTGATATAGTTCTCTTGCTCAAAAGTCACTAATTTTTCTAAATTGTAATTAGCCTAGAAGTCAGAATACAAATGATAATACTCCATGTTTTCCTCAAAGAAATTACATTATTAGAATGTTTATGCATGTGTACAAATAGCAGTGAACATCTTGTATTTTTATAATTATAAAATTATAAAATGTTTTCTACCTTGTTTGAGGAACTGATGATAAATTTTGATTAGTTAAATTGTAGACTTCATGGTAATTAAACCAACTTTGATCACTGATTATGCCAGTTGATAACAGATTAATAGAGCAAGAAGAATAACAAATGAGTTTGATGTCCAATTTTCTGATGTTTGCATTAATTGTTCTTGCCCTCACACCTTAAATTATTAAACAACTATAACATTCTGCTACAATTACTCCTTTTAAATTAGATTACATGTAAGCTTATAAATGACAATCAGGCAATTACTCTACTCAGCAGATATTTTCTGAAATTTAAAACTGCATTGGCAAATTAATTCATTCTATTTATATAATATTGAGCCTTTAAAGATCACAATATTCTGAAATGTTTTATTAACAATGTCAATGACTGTGCATGCTCTCAAAGGTTTTTGGGTCAATTGCCTCATTTAGTTTAATAACCTCTACACAATAAAACAAAAGTAGCTATCCGACAAGAAAATTATAATTCTCCATTCATAAAAATTGTATTTTAGTACACATTTTAAACCAATAGACACTTAGCTTAGTTTTTTTATTATGTGAGGACTAGTAGTACATTTTCACAGGGCTAACTGATGGAGTTACATTTTACATAAAGCATCACTTTTCTATAATAATTATAGAATGATAAATTATAATAACTACAGGTTTCTGGGAGAGAAGTAACCACCCAAGATGATAGAGCTTGCTTGGAAGAGTTGTAAAAATTTTTGGCTACCAATAATTTCTCAAAGGCTGTAGAAAAATCCCCAGGGGGGACCAGCAGATGGCATAATAGTTACATCACTGGACTCCCACATGGGCAAGCACAATTCAAGTCCCAGACCTGGTGGCTTCAAAATCGTGCCAGACATGTGTGCATGCATACCCAAGATCCTGGGAGGAGCATGGAGAAGGGATTGTGGCATGGTCATCCACCCTGGAGGGGTGATTTCTTGCTTTCTGTTTCTCTCTCTTTCTCTCTCTCTCTCTCTCTCTGGTGAGCACACATTCACTATAGCAAAAATCTCTCTCAAAAAAGAAAAGAAAAAAAAAAAGAAAAGAAGAGAAAAATCCCCAAGGAAGAATTCTGTTCAGCATGCAGACAGGCAGATTACTAAATGGCAACTAATTAATATTTATTGAGCACTTATTAGCATAGAATGCAGAGTGCTAAGGGGTTACCGGCATAGGGAAGACTTTAAGTGAATAAATAATGTGTTTACTGTCTACAGGGAGCAGACCGGGAAAACGGCAAGAGGTCAGCAGTTAGAATTGAGCTGGCAACTACAGATTCTTTTAGATATGTAAGATATGTAATTTACATATTCTAGATATGTACATTTTAGATATATAAGGGGAAAGTAGACAAAATTTCTGAGAGATGGGACGGTTTTCACTGACCACACTGTAATCTATCCTTTCCTTCTTTCATCTGTAACTGACATGTAGAAGGGAAACTGAGAGGAAATCTGAACTAGAGATATGCCATTAAAAGCCAGAATATAGGAGGTAACTCAAGCCAAAATATAATGAAACCATTATAGAGGAAGACACAAAGTGAGGAAATGTCCAAGAATAAAAATCTTATGAAACACTACCATTTATGCAAGTCATGCGGATAGAAAAATGGGGCCTAGAAAGAGACTGAGATAATGGCCAGGAAACAAAGAGAACATAGGACCCAAACTGAAAGACATACTTTCCCATAAATCTGTGTTTCGATGCTCTCCAAATGTCCTTATCCTACCAAACTTAATTATCACACTCACCTCATTGACTGGTTGAATCTTCTTTGCTGAGTATTCGATTTCATTCCATTTAACAAATATTTCTGAATACACTCTTCTCACCTTTCTACCAAGAGTAACGTACTGTACTATCAAGATGGAAATCCATGGTCCCTTATCATCTAGTAAGAGTCATTAAATTTTATACTAAAGGAAAACCAGGAGACTGACAGAGAAAAATTAAATTAAAAATATACACACATATACGTGTGTGTGCCCCATGGTCTAGAGGTTAAGGGAGCTAGATCTCACGTGGCTTACTGTATGTCTCACGTCCCAGTGTGGCAACTTGAAAAACACACTGGGTGCATGTGTATACCAAGAGGATAGAGAAATGAAGGATAAGGGATTGCGGCATGAACATACTCTCTTTCTCTCTGTTTCACCAACGCTTTGTGATGACCAATGGCAAGTTAAAATTATATTAAATTAGATTATAAACAGAAGTTAAATAATAGCTATAATTTAAAAAATACAAGAGGACTTGTCCATTGGCTATGACCATTAAGAGATTATTCTTCAATTACCTCTTGGTGAGAACAGTTTCAGTGGAAAAGTAGAAGCAGATCTACTACCATGGTTTGAAAAATCAATGAGAGACAAAATAGAGACCGTAAGTATAAACTCCTATTTCTAGTAGCTTGATTGTAATATGATGAAACAAGACTTGGTGTTAGCTATATTGAGACAAGTGTTGAAAAGACTTTGGCATAAATTTACATCAGCAACTATACCCAAAGTATCAGATTGTCTTCTTGTACTTTTCAAGAGAAAAAAAAAACTTACTGATTTATTACCAAACCAAAAATCTAGAGAGAAGGAGAATAACATAATTATTATTTCATACTGTGCAAACATTTCATGCATTTTTAAAAATTATTTATTTAATTTTACTTATTTTTATTTTTTAATTTGACCAGAGAGAGTTGGGGGGTGGGGTGGGGAGAGGGAGTGAGAAGGCAAGCCATCAAGTATGGGACTCGAACTATGGTTGGCATGTGGGAGTCCAGTACCTTAACCACTATTCCACCTACTGGCCCCTTGTGCCAACTTTTGTAATTTTTTTTTCTTCCCACACATCAAAAGGAAATGGCTAGAAATCAGTGACTTGTGGTGAACGTGTGAAACTTTTAAGAAATAGCACGTAGTAAGTAGGCAGGGAGGTATCTCTCCCTCTGAAAGTATCTAATCCATACAAATAACAAACATAATTAACTCATAATTAACTCATCATTTTTCTCACTAGCCCCTGCATGACTTGTTGATCCCTGATTATGGACTACAGGAGAGACTTTTGGTTCCTTACCTATCATTCTCTGAACCCATCTCTGATTTCAGCTGTTACAATGAGAAAAGTTTTATGTCCTCTGAAACATCCCATTCTGCCTCAAGGCCTGCTCCAAGCCTCTAAGATTCTCAGCCCAAGTATAAACACAGTTTGAAAGTTCTGGAGAGTTCATACCACTGGGGGCAAACATGGACCAAAAGGGATAGGAACTTACGGATAAAATTCCTAGCCTTCATCCATTGGTCAGACAATTCTGGAAGACATTCTGTTGGTTCTCAGTGGTCTTCAAGCTCCTATTGCCTCTAGCAGCAACCTCACTATCATATCCTTTTCTTCTTCCTTGACTCAATTGTCTTCTTCTGTTACATTAGCTTCTAGGAGTTACCTCCCAAATAAGCTCCCTACACTAAGAAGTCAGTCTAAGCTCTGCTTTCCATCTAAAACAGACATATTTGGTGTTAATGATGATTATTCACGCACCATGTAGCAGACTCCAGCATCTTACATAAACTATTCATTGTAGATCAGATTCTGCCCCCCTCTACTTTACACACCACTGGGTTAGTTCTGCCATGCCTTGTATGATGCTGACTGAGAGAGAGGAATTATTATGAGGTAGGACTAGAAATGCAGATAGGGGCAAGATATGGAAGGACTAGAATGTTATGCTAAGCAATTTATATGTTCTGATATATTCACACGTTTTTTTTTTCATTAAGTTGCACACTCATCTATACCTATGTATAATACTTAAGTAGCCTAGTAGCATAATCCATTTCTTTTATTTAAGAAATACACAAAGTTAAAAGAAGAATCCAATATGCCAGTGTAGAAAATAAGCCATAGAATTAAAATGTGAAGTTAGCAGGAGGCAAATAGACATCAGAAGTAGGTATTTTCAATAAATTCCTGTTTGTGGCCAAGCATGAAAGATGTCAGAATGAAACCAAACCGAGAAGCGTTCCATCTTTTCTCACTACAATTTAATAAAAGACTTTGAGATATCAGTGTTTCCATTTCTCACTGATGTAAGTGGTTTGGGATCTCAAATAAAATATTTCTCCACAGTTGAAACTCAAAGTGAAAGCTCTATGTGATAACTGTAAGAAGCCCTACTACACTACCAAATAAAAACATCGAATGAAATTGTGAGAAGAAAAATGGAAAGAGAAGACAGTGGTTTAAAAAACAATCATCCTCAGAGAACTAGGAACTTTTATATTTGTGTCTATCAATGCCATTTTAAGTTTAAGTCAAATAGAAAAATATGATTTTCAAATCTCAACTGAGTAGTAGAAATTAAATCAACTAATAATTAATTCATTTTATAACCACCATGTCAATTTAATGGAACTTGTCTCATGTGGATACTTAATATTATTTGATGAGGAGGATGATGACTATAAGGTGTAAGAGCCTATATATTTCTTCCTGAGTGTTGCACTAGTATGACCAACAAGGAGAAAAGATGTATCTAACAACTCAGCAACTAAAGAATCAACCAAGCTTTTATTCTGTTAGTGTTTTGTTATGTTTTTTAATTGGTTGTAAGGTGCACACACTCATCAGGAAGAGATGGGAGGGAGGATGCAATGTCACAATCCCTTCTTCTCCATTTGGGTTTTGGTCATGCATGCACTGGCACCCAGGATGTTTGTCAAGCAGCTAAGTCTGAAACTCAGACCACACAGTTGCCCATGTGAGATTCAGCCTCCTTAACCAGCTACTGGTGGGCCCATCTGTTTGTTTTTACAAAAATACTGTTTTATATTAATCCCGTTTTACTTTTTAATGAAGTAAAGGATGTTTAAAAGTCTCCCTTCATTATTGAGAATTCGAATAGGCATGTAATTTTCAAATGAATAAAGGGAAAAGGGGCTAACATAAGAAAATGTAGATTTTTATAAAGCATTCAAAACAAGTGATAGGGAAGAAAAAAATTATGGTGAAATCAGTATATCAGGCACCAGGGGTGCTGAAAGTGAATAGAACAATGAGAACCAGCAGTTAGCGTAATGGCTATGTCACTGGACTCCCACGTAGTCGACCGCGGTTCGCGTCCCGGACCCGGTGGCTTAGAACTCACGCCAGGCGCGTGTGCGTGCGTGCCCAAGATCCCGAGAGGAGAATGGAGGAGAAGGGATTGCGGCGTGACCATCCCCCCGGGGGGTGATTTCTCGCTTTCTGTCTCTCTCTGTCTGTCTGGCGAGCGCACGTGCCCTATAGCAAAAACCTCTCCAAAAAAAAAAAAGAAAGAAAGAAAGAAAGAAAGAAAGAAAGTGAATAGAACATTATCCCCAGTCCTTGGTATGGTAGCTACAGACAGGAACTAAGATTGGATGAACCTAGGTTTGAACTGTGGTCTTAGAAGTTAGCTGGGTAGTATTCTATAAGTTAATTCACTTGAGAGATTGAGATAATATTATAACACTGTTTCTTGTTTTGAGGATAAAAATCAATAATATAAGGAATACATTTGGTAGAAAGCATTTACTAAATGAGTGAGGTTGTCATAACTATCATTATAAGGACCTAAAATCCAGTGGGAAGAAAATCCATTAGAAAAGAAAAAACAAAATACAAGCAGAATATGATCATGGTTATAATGTAAATACACATGCTGTAAGGGCTCAGGAAGAAAAAAAATAATTCTAACTGGTGAAATAGGAAGTTTGATGGAAGAAGTAGCATTTACACTAGACTTGCATTTACTCAGTTGATTAGGGGCTGGGTGGGGAGAGTAAGGGGAGTGAGTAAACAACACACCAAGTGAACAAGCCATATATACAAATATGTAAGTCTCTTTGAAAGAGAAGTGATGGACATTTTGGTGAATACTAAGTAGATTCTTTAGTCCAAGAATGGGTTAATATATTGGTGTGGTAGGAGGAACTAAAAAGGAACATTGAGAATAATGGGGATTGGAGGCAGGTGGCAACATAGTAGTAATGCAATTTGACCCGTATGAGGAAGGGCTGAGATCAAGTCCTGGAACCTCTCTGAGCATCCTGGGCTTATGTGCTTATGCCTGTGATCCAGACCCAGCTGGCAACTACCGATAGACCATGGCATAAGGACTCTGTTGGGGATGACTGTCTCTCTGTTTCTTTCTCTCTCATGGAAGAAGAAATAACTCAGTAAACAAAAGAAGATAGAAATAGAGAAGGAGAAGAAGAAAAAGAATGATAAGGATTAGGCCAGCTACAATAGGAATGCAATTTTCTGTGGTGCTGACAGCACAAGGGAAGGTTCTGATTTTGTGTCTCAAAGTCTCCCTATATACACCAGACATGCACACACATGCCTGTGATCCTGGCTGGCTGAGGCCAGAGGCAGATTATGACAGGAAGAGCCTGTTGGGAGTGCCTATCTCTGATTCTCTGTGTGTCTCTGTCTCGTTCTCAGAAAACAAACAAATAAACTTAAAAATACATAAAGCGGGATTAAGTCAGGGCCAGATCACAGAGAACCTAGAATACCATATCAAGAACTTTGTTTTCTCTCTAGTAAAACAACTAAGAAATTCACAAATGAAGAAATTAAAACATATACAATGTCATCTTCTAGAATATTCCTTCTTGATGCCTCAATATACATAATTTTCTTGTCAGATACTTCTAAGCAATCTGTCTTTCCTCAAGAAGGGAGTTCAATCATTCTCTGAACTAAAGGTAAAATGTTTCTGCATCTTTGATGAAAAAGCCATAGTTAAGAAAATGGATAAATGTTGAATGGGCAGTAAGATGGCCTCTGATTATGTTTTACTAAACATAAACAAATAAAACCAGTTCTAGAGCAAGAGATATAAATTAAACATTTTCCAAAGAAAATGTTTTAAGGGTAGGGCATTTTCATTCCTATGAGAAAGAGTTTATGTAAGGCGCTTAAAATTTTGCAAGAATAAGAAGAGGGGGCCGATAACTTATGCTGGTTTATTAACTAATCTTTTTACCACCCAAAGTATAAACATCAGGATGTAAAATTAAGTACTGAGAAGGAGAAGGGCAAGTGAGGATAATGAGAAAGAATCACAGCAACTAACCTCACCAACACTGAAGAATATATGTCTCTGAAGACAGGTCCTAACAGTTTCATCCCTTCCTGTATACACATGCCACTTCCACAAGAGATAAGGCTTCTAACTGCCCCTGTTGACATGCTCCTGTGACTGTTTTGAGCTATAGAATATGAAGGACACATTATTCTGTAACTATGGAGCTCAGACATTAATACGGCCTGGCAGATTCTATCTTTTCTCTCTTGGTACGGAGAACTCTCATAAAGGAAATCAAGCTTCCTCTGTCAGAGAGAGAACACATTGAGGAGGCCTTGAATAGAGAAGAAGAAAAAGAGAAGAAACAGGAAGAAGCACTTTGGTCACAATAACCTAGCCCTGAACTCAGCCATGGTGCCTGTTTGTCTGCAACTCCTTGGGAAATGACAAGTGAAAACAGGAAAAAACAGCCTTGCTGACCAACTTCAGCTAATCCATGGAATCATGAAATGAAATCACAGTTGCTGTTGTTTGTGGTACTTTGTTAAACATTAACGGAAACTTTAAACAATGAAGATGTTGGCCTGGAAAACCATAGAAAAATTTTATACCTCTAATACACAACAGTTCTCCACAAGCTGAGAGTATCTCTTTAGTATGAAGGAAAGTGTCAATAATCCCCAACGCTATTTCTATATCTCACTTATGGTAATGAGGTAGAAACACAAGTAGGATTACAAAATGAAATATAGAATGTCTGCTTAAATTTGAATTTCAGATAACACGACTTTTTTTTAAAAAATATAAGTATGTCCCATGCAATATTTGGGACATAATTATACTAAAACATGTTTGTTGTTAATCTGAAATTCAAATTAAACTGGGCCTCTTGTGCTTTTATCTGCTAAATCTGGTAATTCTACACACAAGAAGTAGATTTTCTTGATTTTTTTTTTTTAAATAATGATTCTAAAAGCTCTGGAACTATAAATATAATGTGCTCTTTATGCATAACTTTATTGAAGGCAATATATTATAGAAGAAAGTGACAGGAATGAGAGACACAATTGTTGATAGCTGAGAAACAACTTTTCTAAGTCCTAGGAGGAGCAGATGAGCTAGAAATCCTCAAAAAGACTGAGAAAGGAAATTATATGATAAAGAGAGTGGGCAGTTCTGAGGGTAGGAGTTTCTGAATCCTGGTATAGGTTCTCCCTCAATGTTCCTTCCTCCTTAGGCAAGTCATCTCACCACAATGGCCTACTCTCTCATTAGCATCCTAAGACAGGTTGTGCTAAGTTCCATTCAGCTCTTACATTCCTTGATTCTAAGTACTGATGATAGAAACAGAATTCACATTAAGGCCATAAAGTTGAGAAATTGGGATTTTCATGGAGTTGAAAATTGTATTTTTACACAGCAAATACTAACTGGCTGGAGAATCTTTATTTACTTATTCCATTTCCAAATCTACTTTTGAATTAAAAAATTGCTCAGCCATTTTACTAAATCTTCCCATTAAACTACAATAATATATTGCATTCAAAGCTTATGGTTGGGAAGCGTGCAGGTAGCATGATGGTAAAAGGCACTGGACTCCCACATGGCCAACCATGGTTTGAGTCCTGGACCTGGTGGCTTGTTTTCTCGCTTTCCCTCTCTCCTCCTTCTGCCCCTCTCTGGTCAAATTAAAAAATAAATAAATATATAAAGTTAAATAAAATAATTCTTTAAAAAAAAGCTTATAATTGGACTCTCTCTCTCACTCTATTCCTCTCTGGTCAAATTAAAATAAATAAATAAAGTTAAGTAAAATAATTCTTAAAAAAAATGGGGCCAGGACCAGCAGTTAGCGTAATGGCTATGTCACTGGACTCCCATGTAGTCGATTGTGGTTTGAGTTCTGGACCCAGTGACTTAAACTCACACTGGGCACGTGTGCGTGTGTGCCCAAGATCCCGAGAGAAGAATGGAGGAGAAGGGACTGCAGCATAGCCATCTCCCATGGGGGGGTGATTTCTCGCTTTCTGTCTCTTTGTCTTTCTGGCGAGTGCACGTGCCCTATAGCAAAAATCTCTCAAAAATAAATAAATAAATAAATAAAATGGGGCCAATAGGTGGCGTGGTGGTTAAGGGTGTTGGACCCCCACATGGCCAACCATGGTTCAAGTCTCGGACCTGACGGCTCGCTCGCTCTCTCTCTCTCTCTCTCTCTCTCTCTTGCTTTCTCACTCTGTCCCTCTCTGGTCAAATTAAAATAAATAAATAAATTTAAATAACATAACTCTTTAAAAAAAGTTTATGGTTGAAAACCCTTTTGCTCCTCTTTTATGAGTTCATGGTGACTAGCTTTAAGCTGTATATGAAAAAGAACTCCGGTTATTAAATAGTGGAAAGGAAAAGGAAGTAGAAGTAGTCTTTGAAAATAGCAAAGTTTTCACATTTCTGGAAAACAAAACAAAACAAAACAAAACAAAAAAAAAAAACGAACCTCTGGCCCCAAACTGGACTTCTGAATAATTTAATAAAATCTTTTCTAATCCTATGTTCTTGCTGACCTAAGGTTTAAAAGTAGCCTATTTTTAAAAGGAACTAAATTTTTGAAGCATCCTGAAAATAATGGGAAGGGGGGAATTGGTAGAGTCTCTGAATTACTAGCTGCTGCTAATAACTTGAATTATGTTCAGTTTTTAATGTACCAGAATCAATTTACCAGAATTCTCTGAAGACTTACTATGAACTAGGCACTGATATGCATTGTATTCCATCCTCATATGCCTATTGTAGATTATTAATTCCATAATGTAATTCCAGAAGATCAGAGAAATGAATTATGTGCTCATGATTTCACAACTCATAAGGAAAAAGCCAGGTTATGAATGTAATTCTGCCTGACACTAAGGCACACATTCTCTTCCATTTTATTTTTTGCCACAAAAATGTCTGAAGCCTACAAATGTGAAAGGCATATATTTATTCTTCTTGTTTTCTGTTCTAAATTCATTTTAAAAGAACAAAAACTAGAAATAAATATTTCAGCAATGAATAAAAGTTTTAGTTTGTATGTGTGTTCCTATCTCTTTATCTCTGTCTTCCCTCACCTGTCTGCGAAGATCTCTTGTCTTCTTGCACATGTTGTCTATTGCAATATTCAGGGTATTACTCCCTTCTTTTTTTCCAGCCTGCAAGGAAGAAAAAAATGAATTAAGCAATGGTATAAACTCACTATTTATCATTTAGCAATTTGCTTTCTAAATTTCCTGAAAATAACAGCTTGAAAATTCAAGAAGCGATTTCAAAACCACTATGATATTGCATATGATTCATAAGCATTTCACTTAAGACTAAGTAGAATGGTGATTAAAGCTCACATCATTTTCCTCCTTAAATCCCTGTAATATTTCTGATAGAGCGTGGTGTTGTATTCAATGTGGCAGTAGACAGAGCATTATCTCCATGAAACTCTGATATTCATTCTTAACAAGTCAACTTCTTAACCGCTAAGCATGCAATTAGCTTAAAAGCATTAGATGCCCAATTTGTCAACTTCTGTGGGAGTTGCTGAAGTCATTTTCATGGTGTATTGTGTAAGTTATGCAGAGCCATATTGGAGTTTTTCTAAACACTAAATAAAATATGCAGTGCAAATTCATACAATTTGCAAAAGTTGACCACAATTTTAGCTGACAATATTCCAAGAACAATTTGTTTCAAGTAAGAACTGGACGCTGTTTTTGGCTCTTTGAAATAATATGTGCAACACCTTTTCATTCTTTGAGCAGAACAGTTCTCTCTGTTATATCCTTAACCTAAATCTGTAGGCTATTAAGCACATAGAAAGTCACCTTGGTTGGTATTTTCTACATCTTATTTTTGTAGGAGACAACTGGATTGCATCTAATCATACTTTTTTTCAGTGATATAGCTTGTATAAAAGAGATTGGAAAAAAATCATGATCTGATTCAGCTTTAGGAAAATTGCTGCTATTTAAATTAATAAACTGAAAAGGGCTCTTGAGAGGAGACCTTGAATATCTGGAAGGCAAGTTTAAGGAGCTGACAGTTTAGGGAGTTTACAGCATGGATTCCACGATAAAGGGCACAGGCGAAGTATCAACTATCGGGCAGCACATCAGACACTATCCCCAATATCCAAACTCTTACAAAACCAATAGCTCCAAGTTGAAAGAAATTCAAGATGATCTATATTTGTTCTTACATACTTTTTAAGACTTATCTCCCACCGTATCTTCTGAAGTACTGCTCTTTACAGTAGTGTATTTCTATGCTTTTCTATGTCTTCCCCCCAAATTCAAATATTCATATGACTTTAAGAGCAACTCCCCAATAACACCTGTTAAAATTCTACTTGTTTCTCAGTAGTTTCCACAAATAACTCCCCCAATGACCCTGCTAAAAACTAAACCCTGAACTTTCCTCATTCCAAAAGCATTTTCAAGATTTCCTGATTATGCTCATTTTATTTCTGTGCATGTTCATCACCTTAATAATACTGGTAGAATCTTGATATTGGTAAGTATATCTTGATTTTGAAATTTTTCAACAACTTACATAGGACTTATTGAACAGAATTGACTCATTTATAAATAAACAACTTGATTTAAAACACAGCATAGTTTTATTAGGAGCCTACTATATGCCAGGAAAGTGTTATACTAGACTGTGGAATAAATTTTAGCATTTTGCCCTGAAGGCATGGTTAAAATCCTCTATCAGTTGAGGAAGCTGGTAATCACCTAAATCTCAATTAGACCTAGTTTTTCCTCAGCAGGGATGCTAGTGATATCTATGGTGTGAAAAATGACCGTCATTTGAGACCATCCTATACTACAAGCTGTTCGGCATCCATAAACCAAAAACCAATATATTTCAATACCAACTCCTAGATACTATGTCAGCCAAAACTTGGCACTAAACATTTCCAACTGCCTCCTATGGGGAGACCGCAGAAAGTCACAAACTCTAGTGAAAGAAGAGAGTAAAAAGGGGGACAGAGATATGAGAAATTGGGGTTAGGTCATTTCAATGAATACAACTTAAATTTTGGATATCAGAGAAAAGGTGGCAGAAACCCACATGAAAGTTGTGGCTACCTTTAAATTTCTTACCCATCATTTTCCACGCTAGTAGTAAAGACTTGTGGAGAGTTTATTCAGGCCACTATAAGACAATGCCATAAACAGATAAACAAGGGGCTATAAGAACATTTTTAATTTTATCCACATAACTTAGCCCTTATTCTCCAACTTCATGCAGTATTAGCTCTTGGTTATTTATCTTTCTACTTCATGAAAGCAGAGATAGTCACAAAGGGGAGGAAATGGAACGGACCAGAAACCTAGCTCCTGGTAACTCCACCCCCATACACATACACTGTGGGTATCAGGAATAACATGGGAGACTCCTGTGGTGTTGGCTATAAAAACTCACTAGCTTCTGTGGTGTGATTCATCGGAACAACTAAAACATGTCAGCCTTCCCAGAGCTAGCAACAGAGGCACACAAAACTTTAATAAAGGATGACAGGAGATGACAGCATGAAGAGATTTAATAAGGATTATAAAGATGATTTCCAAATTTCTACCCAGAGCTTAATCTTAGTTTAAAATGTTTCATTGGGTCAAAGACATTTTGTTCTGTAAATAATAATAAACGGTCCTTATCATTACAGGAAGTATAAAATTTTCCCTTTTTCCTTTATTTTCTCCCCCTCCATCAGCCATTCCCCCAACCACCACCACCTTTCTCCTTTTTCACCTCCAGTCTTTTATTGGACCCTTGCTCTATTTATCCAGATTTATTTGGCTTCAGTCAAGCCATTAATGCCTCTTTATTCTTTTTGCATGGTATAAAAATAAATACAGCAAGAAGAAATAGCCTCATCCTGCTTAAAAGCCTTCATTCCTTCTGTTTTCAGAGCCTTAAATCATCAAACAATGAGCTGGGACTAAAGGAGAATTTTGAGTGCTGAGGTAAGGAATGGAAAGAGTAAGACATTAAAACACAACCACAGATAACATTCAGAACCTGCCTAAAACCTAAGTGCTCAGAAGAGAGGCTATTCCTTAAAGGAATCCTTGACAGGAGCCATCATTAAGTCAGCACAGCCCTGCTAATGGAAAAGGGGCCATGTATAGTAGAGTGTCAGAAAAGACACTGAGAAAGGATGGCACAGATCAGCGGAGGATAGGGAAGCAGTCACATTCTTCATCAGTAAATAAACTGCCAGGAGAGACTTCATTGACAAGAACAGTACTCAGCACGGAGTTAATTCAATAAAATTTCATTAATTGTGCATCATTATTGCATATTATAAACACTGCCCGAATGTGGTCCATGCTTATATTCGTATAATCTTAACTAAGAGTATTGCCATCAATTTTGCCTCACCATTGCTCCCACATAATTAAACACAGTTAATTGCACTCTCTTTTATGGTTCCCTTAAGCTGCCCACACATTTGGTAAAAGTCTCTTTATAAATAAATTCTCCTTGAGTTATCCTAATCTCAGTGTTCCATCTGTTTCTTGTCAGGACCCTGCTGGAAAGAAAAAAATCCTAACATTCTGTTGTCCAAAACAGGAGTCAGTAGTTGTATGTAGCTATTTAAATTGAAATGTAAATTAGTTAAAATTAAATGACATTAAAAATTTGATTCCTCAGTTCCTCAATTTAAAATGCCCGGTAGCTACATATGTCTAGTAGCTACTTATTGTACCCCACAGATATAGCACATTTCCATTATTACATGAAGACCTACAGGACAATGTTTTCCTAAAACACATCTTTATTTATGTATTCCAATATACAACGAGTTCTGACCTTTATGCAAGTCACCTTCCAATTAGATGAGAATAACATAGTGAGCAAGAAATAAAAAATTCCCAGGACCAGCAGTTAGCGTAATGGCTATGTCGCTGGACTCCAATGTAGTTGACCGCGGTTCGAGTTCTGGACCCGGCGGCTTAAACTCACTCCAAGCATGTGTGCATGCGTGCCCAAGATCCCGAGAGGAGAGTGGAGGAGAAGGGATTGCGGTGTAGCCATTCCCACTGGGGGATGATTTCTCGCTTTCTGTCTTTCTCTTTCTCTCTGGCGAGCGCACGCACCCTGTAACAACAAAAAAAAAACCTCTCCAAAAAAAGAAAAAAGAAATAAAAAATCCCCAACTCAAGGTGTTTATTCTCTAGTAGTGAAACTTAAGGTCTAGTTATGCTCCTCCCACACTCCAAAACCCTTCACTCTATCCACATTGCTGATGAAATTAAGAATGCACTCTTGATCATGCATTCAAGGCCTCCAATGATCTGCTCCCATATTTACTTATCAAACATTAATGAGATATCTGCATGGGTCCTCTTTATTCTGGGCAATACAATCACAACTCAGGAATCTTGCTCGTATAAAAAGTTCCTTTCTTCCCTATTGCCTCCTACTTTTCTGATTATAGACATCTTTCAAGATGCAACTCAATAATGATTTTACACAGAGCCTTTTTCATCTTCATTTGGAATTAATCAGTCTCTTCCATGACACTTTCTTAAACTTCCTGTACTTCATTTTTACTACTTGGTTTAATAAACAGTCAATACATTCAATAAACCTTCGTTATTTACTACATGCCAAGAACAATAGTAAGGACCGCTGATACATTAGAACTACTGCCCGCCTTTGAGGAGCATATATCTAATGACAGAAATAAACAAAGACACAGTGTTTCATGAAGGTCTCTGGGATAGCACATCCACTGCTGAGAACTGTATTCTCATTGAGGATGAAAGAATTCACGAGGAAGCACAATTGAGTACTGAAGGATATGTAGGAGTAAGCCAGATGAAGATGAGAGAAAAGCCTATCATGGGGAACAGGGATACCCTGAAAAAAGGCAAACACCCTTAAAGAATATTTGGTAACTAATATCAAAAGTTTAAGGAAGAGGCCTGATCCTAGCGGTCTTTAGCACACTAGTAAGTTAGGTTGATTCAATAGACACTTGAGTGTCGTAGAAGGTAAGCAAGAGAGTGGCGTAGTCAGACCATTCTCTCAAACTGAATGGAGTCTACACAACGTATTTGAGGAGTTTAGACAGAAACAGGAAAAAGATTTTGATGGTCACAGCAAGAGTCTACAAGAAAGATGGAAAATGTTGACATCAATGCATTGGCAGTCAGGAAAGGAAAAGCAACTGTCTTAAGGACTTTATGAGCAAACTGGCTAGGATGATGACAGGCAGATGCTGGCAGATGAAGAAATAAGAACAATTTAGGGTGGTGTCCAGGTTTGCAGCAATGATATCTGGCTAGATATCAATGATGCCAACTTCATGGGGAAAACCAGGTCAATACGAGGATGATTCCAGCTTTGAAATCGCTAAAGGGCTTGTGGCAACCTCGCTTATTAGCGCTTCTCCTGTGATTAATGCCTAACCTGCATGCATCCTTCTCAATAGACCATGTGAACCCTGATGGAGAGAAACCTCTTACACATATATTGTCCCTCCCAACATCTAGTACACTGCTTTGAATTCACTAAGAGCTCCAAAGTTATTGGTTGAATAAACAGAGAAATGAAAGAGGCAAATCTCATTTCTAGGCCTTAATTTCCAAACTATAAAATAAAGGTTTGCCTCAGATTGTTCCTATATTCCTTTCTAACTTTAAAATTCTAGAAAAGGGCTATGTTCTCTAAAAAAGAAGAATTATACAATAATATGTTACTTTTATTGCACAATTTCTTGCATAAACAGACATTAAAAGTGTGTTGAAACATGTGTGTATAATATAAGCCAGAACAGTACAAATAGAAGGAGATGTCTGATAGGAAAGCAATGATGCTCACCTCAGAAAACTATAAAGCCTTCGGACCAGCAGTTAGTGTAATGGCTATGTCGCTGAACTCCCACGTAGTTGACTGAGGTTCTAGTCCCGGACGCGGTGGCTTAAACTCACGCTGGGTGCATGTGCATGCATGCCCAAGATCCTGAGAGGAGAATGGAGGAGAAGGGATTGCGGCGTGCCCATTCCCCCTGGGGGGTGACTTCTTGCTTTCTATCTCTCTGTCTCTCTCTGTCTCTCTGGCGAACGCACGCACCCTGTAGCAAAAATTTCTCCAAAAAAGAAAACTATAAAGCCTCAAATACTAAGGAGTGAGTTTTAAAGCAAATTAAGAAATCATCAAATACATAATCAAATGAAAATATTATTGATACAGAAATTCCCTTGATGTAGTTTAAACAGCAGGGAAAAAATTTTTATAATGAAACGTGTTTTTGTTTTGTGTGTGTGTGTGTTTTAGATGGGTGCCATTTTATTTAACCTTTAAAGTGATACATTTTCCTTTTAGCGGCAAATCTTTATTCATGGTAAAGATAAAATATTATGCCCTTAAACTTAGTTTTTCTGTGTGGAAATAGCTTTAGAAATATTTTATGCTTAACAGATAGCAAAGGCATGGATTCTAGTCCACTTATTTCAGGCAAGAAAAACATACAAATAAACTAGCACACACACAAAAATTTCTTCTAGAATACCACTGTACTGACTGGAAAGTCAGAAAGACACTCTCATAAAGCATAGTAAATAATCTTTCTGAAACAAGGTCTATAATATAAAAATTACAATCAAACAAAAAAATTAACTCGGAGATCCGAAAGAATGTTCTCCATAATAATAGAATGATTTAACTTTCAAGGGAAGGAGGGAGATGATGGAAAACATTGCACTTCTGTACTGTTTGGGGAAGATGCCATGCCCATGTAACTGCCTGCTGGGGTAGGTCTGTGAGTCAGGGACCAGGAACCCACAATTTATCAAATATATACCACCTCTAAGTACTTCATGTGCATTGTCCCAAGTGCTGTTTACAATAACTCTTTACATGTTTACATACACAGACATTGAAGTGCAGTATATTTAAATATCTTGCCCAAGAAGGACACTCAGTAAATGGTAGGATCAGATTGAGCTGAGACACCTCTCAGACTTAATCTACCATACTGCAATAATTTGAATGTGCTATAATTTAAATCCAAATTGATATTTATATCATGTAAATTATATAATTGTATTTCTGAAACATAATGAACAGAATATTTGTTTGTGGAGCCAGGTAACATTGTGTTTGAATCCAAGCTCCATAACTTGACATCTATCTGTCCCTGAACAAGTTACTTAATCTACCCAAGTTTTAGAGTCTTTGCCTATAAAATGAAGATAATATAGTAACATTATTTTTTTTAATAATTATTTTATTCGGGATTAGCAGGTGGAATGGTGGTTAAGGCGCTGGACATACCCACATAGCTGACCGTGGTTCAAGTACTGGATCTGGTGGCTTGCTTTCTCACTTTCCTTCTTTCTTTCTTTCTCTCTCTCTCCTCTCTCTCTCTTGGTGTGTATCTCTCTCTGGTCAAATTAAAATAAATAAAGTTAAATAACATAATAATTTTTAAAAAATATTTTTAAAATTTTATTTGTTCATTCATTTTATTTTAATTTGACCAGAGAAAGAGTGAGAAAGAGAGAGAGAGAGAGAGAGAGAGAGAGAGTGAAAAAGCAAGCCACCAGGTCTGGGACTCAAACCATGGTCACCCATGGGGGAATCCAGCATCCTTAACCATCATGCAACCTGCTCGCCCCAAGTAACACTATTTTAAGATTATCGTAAGGAATAAAGAGAGAAAAGGATATACAAATTCTGGCAAATATAAGAGCTCAAGAAATGTTAGCAATTATTATTGTATTCACCATTAGTGTCACTAGTGCTAACACTTGCATTTCTGAACTATACCAGGTGGTTGATTTTCCAAACACTAACTCCTTATCTTGGAATGGTCTCATCTCTTCTTGTTCAACAGGAAAATTCTTAATTTGTTATTTAAGATTTACTCAATTTCCTCATTCACCATATTTCCTTTTCTGACTCTATTCAACCTCATCATAAAAAATAAAAATTACAAATCCTCTCACTTGTGTTTCCACTAATTTCTTTATGTATTTTGACCATCACACCTCTGAAACTTTTATATTTACATATATACATTCTCCCTCACCTTTTAAATTCTTAACTCTATGATTTTATTATATACTATAATCTCTGGTATTTAAAATGGCTGTGGATAAAATTAATAAATGAGAATGCTCAACCACACTTTTTATTAATAGTAACATTCAAATTATTTCATAAATAAAATCAGTGTTTACATTTTTAACAGAAGCAATTATCATCTATTCTGTTATCTGTCAAATATTATACTCCATGTTTTTATTCAAAGACTCTTATCGTTATTCCCTACAAGATGGTACACTGTAAACTTGGTATGAGGATGAAATCTAAACTGTGGATTAGAAAATAGACTCTCTGAGTGACCTTAAGTAAGTTAAATCATCTTCTTGTCTCTAATCTCAAATGCCCTTAGCATGTATATGAGAGATCTTCAAAACATTCATGGAAAATGCCTACTACAAAAAAACTATGCATGAATTTCAACAATTTTTGGCATGAAAATAAACTCATCATTTAGTTCCAATTTTCTACGAACTGTTTAAAAAGGAAACCATTTCACTGAAGCTTGCCCCTGCCACCTCTAATAATCCGTGGTGCTAGATTTCTTTGTTGATATACAGTTGAATAAGTGACTAGTCAAGAGATGAGAACACAACACTCCAACACGTTGCCTGTGTTCTCAGACCAGAAGCATTTATGCTAGACTGCATGATTTCAGCCAATGTGCTCAAAGGATGAAAGAAATTTTGATGGACTTGCACTGTAAAAAAATAATAAAATAAAATAATAAAATAGGTTTATTGGGAATGTACTCACCTCCTTCAAATACAAAAGATAGATATAAACCATGACCTTTTCTTTTTCTTTTACAGTTGTTTCCATGAAGAATTGAGTCATATATATATATATATATATATATATATATATATATATATTTTTTTTTTTTTTTTTTTTTTTTTTTTTTTTTTTTTAAGGTTTTCTCCATAGGGTGCAAGCACTCACCAGAGAGAGCGGGAGAGACGGTTTAGGGAAAGTGAGAATTCACCCCACAGCGGAAATGGCTACATTGCAATCCCTTCATTTTTCTTCCAGGATCTTGGGCACGTACACAAACATACACACCTGCTCTGTGTGATTTTCAAGTCACAGGGTCTGGAACTTAAACTGTAGTCAGCCATGTGGGAAACCAGCAAAGTAACTACTACATGATCAGCTGGCCCCGAATTGAGTCATATGTAATAGAAAACCTTCTGTGAATCTCTTAGGCTACATTCACATGTACATGCATGCACATATGTATATGTATGTGTAGCTGTAATGATCCATCTGGTGACCAGCTGATCACTTTGGAATAGACTGAAGGAGTATGGAATGACCTGATACTTTGTTTCCTAAAATCACTGATTCTTTCACTATTCTTTATTTTTGTCTACATTTTGCGACAATTTGCCTCAACCCCTGCCTCCCATTTTTCCTATCTTCTGGCTTGAGTTTTTTGTCCTCTACTTAAGCCCAGCAAATTGTGGAACCAATATTATTCTTAATCAAGAAATATTCAAAAGATGGAGTTTATTTATTCCAGTGATTCAGCATTAAACTAAACTTGCTATGACCCCTGCTCTAATGGTTTTCAGACCTTGCCAGCTCCTAGATCAGTGACTTCCCACAAATCATGCCATGGTTACTATTAAATGAAGTGGGTAGATTAAAAATTGAAAGTTTTGCATGGGTTCAGGGCTGGGTCCAAATATATACATATTAATGGTACCTAAATACTTGTCACAGGACTTATGGAGCAAATTTACAAAAATAATCAAGTTATTAAGCTTTAAAAACTGCTTTTATTTTGAGAATATTTCCATTTTTAGTATAAGGTTTTTGTCATTTCTCTTGCAAAATAATGAGTTTTATTTGGTGGTAAAATAACAATTTGACATAGCATAAAAACTCAGTCTCACAGGTTCTATGTGTGTGTGTGAGTGTGTATTTTTATCTTTGAATAAATACAAACTTTAAGGATCAATGGCTTAAAGCAAAGGAATAAGAAATCTTTCTTATTTTGCAATCAAATTTGATTAAATGAGCCAGTTATGACGTTGGCATGTAAATAGAGATGAAAATAATTTCTGTGCTTTTGAAACTGGACTTGTTTTCTTAACTTTTCAGGATATTTTACAGTAGTTGTAAGACACTTAAAATAACATTTATGTTGGAGCGAGCAGATGGTGTAGCAGTTGCATTGCTGGACTCCCACAAGGCTGAATGCGGATTGAGTCCTGGACCTGGTGGCTTCAAACTCACTTTGGGTGTGTGTGCGTGTGTGCCCAAGATTCCAGGAGAAGTCTGGAGGAGAAGGGATTGTGGCATGGTCATCCTCCCTGAGAGTGATTTCTCACCTTCTCTTTGTCTCTGTCTCTCTCCAGCAGCATATGCGTCCTAAGGCAAAAACCTCTCAAAAAAAAATAAATAAATAAAGTTAAACTGCTACTAAAAGTTGGTATAATAACAGAATAAAAAAGATATGTTCAAATCTCAGTTCTAAGACTTATTAACAAGATGACCATATGATAGTTATTTAAGTTCCAGTCTCCTAATTTATAATGAGGATGACAATAAGTATGCTTTGTAGGGATGCTATGAGAATTACATAAGATGATGTATATAAAGCATGTAAAACATTAACTGTCTTATAACTGACACTTAATAAATTATTATTAGAAATAAAGGTAATTTTAAGATAACTGAGGGTAGAAAGCATAAACTATTTTATTCACCATAACATCCCCAGCAGTGCTTGACTGTATGGTGCTTAGTATTAATTATTTGAAGTAATTTTTTAAAAATAATATTTGTATGACTATATGAATGAATGAACATACAAAACATACAGATTTATTGGAGATAAGGTTGTTTACAGTCATCAGAAAGATGGCAGAGATCTTGTTACACAGTATGTTGAGTCCCTAAATATATATATTCTTCGGGACAATGTAGATAAAATTTAGATACCTAGGCCAAAGTTTATGAATCTGCTAGTATAAACTGACAGTTAAATTGTACAGAATGTATATATTGACATTTCAACTTCAAAAATTTCTTTATTAAGTCATTGACAGAGCAGATTTCAAAAAGATGTCTGACTCATTCTAGAATTCCTTTTGATTTTGTGATGCCTGATCCAGCAGCCGGCAGCTTGAGGAGAGCAACTACCCATGAAGAAAACCACTATGGTGCTAATATAAGAGCACCTATAAGAAAGTAGAATGCAATATTTTATATTATCAATTATACTGTCAGCTCGTATGGCAAAGACTTTTCCTATGATATTCAAAATCATTATCAGAGTCTAATAAGGAAAATACAATATTATACACATAGACCAAATAAATTAGTTTCCATTTTTTAAATAAAACTACTATTTTCTAGCAATTTTTTTGTCTCCACAATGTTTTGGGAGTAGATAATTAGAATACCACTGATCTCGTTAAAATTTTATCTTCTGCCATTCCTCTAGTTCCTAAAGTCTAATTCCCTTTCTTTTTGTTTCCTAAGCCAGATTTCCATAGTTTAATAATACTCAGTATGTCAAACTTCAGCCAACAGCGGGCTTCATGGGGTTTGAATTATAGACTATCTAACAAAGCATTTCAATAGCATAAATACATGAAATGCAGAATAGATATTTTCCTACCATTATAGTTATTGTTTTCACTTTCACCATCAATTATAATCTGTGTCTTGCAGACATGTTTATTTTTAACACTGTAAGAGTACGGTAGACTTATTCTTTACTGATTAACATAAATATTTTTTATCAATTAGCACTTTCAAGATTCTTAACTAGAATAGTTTAAAATTCTGCACCCAGCATGAAAGGTAAATAAAGCCAGTCTCCATTTTAAAGAAATTTGGCATATGAAAAGTTTTCCTTCAAGATAAATTAGTAGGTAATAATTTTCTTTACAATAGAATGCATAAACATATTCTTCTATAGCTAGCTCTCTTAATCTACTGAAAATATTACTTGTTATAAAGCTTGTGATAAAATTTGTGCATACATTTTTAACAGGAAAAACTCATAAACAGGATCTAACTTATGTGTAGTCAAATAAATACTTACCTAGATGGTGCAACTTGAGAGGCACCAATGACTCCAGCTCTAAAATAATCTCTTTTTTCCCTCATTTCCAGGCCTCACTCAATACTTGCAATTTTTCATTCCTTTCTAGTTCATCTAAAGTTTTTAGCTTTAACTAAAAGATCAAGATACACATAGAGCATTTCACAATAATGCACCAGACCCAAATAATGATTTTCAAAAGAAATAATCACAAATCTGTTACATGAGTCTGAATGAACCACATTCCTTTATTTAATTTTATTTATTAGTAAATGAAATTTATTATTTTAGTTTGATGAGAGAGAGAGAGGAAGCTGCCAGGTCCAGGACTCAAACTGGAGAGGCTTTATATGGAGAAAGATGATCTGAATTTCTAATTTTCCCCACTATTTCTTCACTCCCTCACTCTCTCACCCCCCCACCTCCAGGTCTGGTAAGAGAGACTTCGATGAGGCCATGTGGAAAGTATATTATGAGTCTCTCACAGCTAAGATTCAGTGGATAAATTATACTCTCTCTACCAAGTAATAAAATTGATTACAGGTGGCAGGCTAGTTGTTAGTTGCTGATAAATAAACAGAAGAGATAATTAAATTTTAATATTTGAGCATTTTCCATGGTCCAGATGTGAGCCTTACAAAAAGAACAGTCAATGTGGAGTTATCTTGAGTTTTTTTGTTTGTTTGTTTGTTTGTTTTTGTCCTAGAATATTGGCTACATCAAAAACTAAGAGGAATCACAGAAACTCTTGGATTTTGTGAATAAACAGTCATCTGCAAGAGATTATATCACCCACATGAAGTAATTTGCAGGTGAAATGTGTCTCCAAGGAACTTTGAAATCACCTGTAAAGATTCATTTCAGATGCCAATTTAACTAGGTTAAAAGATACCAAGATAGGTGGTGAAACATAATTCTGAGTATGTCTCTGAGAGTGTTTCAGGAAGAGATGAGCACATCAGTCAGTAGACTGAGTAAAGAAGATCTGCTTTCAACTCCTCCAATCAATTGAGAGCCTAGACAGAACAAAAAGGAAAGAACGGCTTTGCTCCTTGTTCTGTAGCTAGGACAGTCATCTTTTTCTTCCCTCCCATATAAAATCCCTCCTCATTCTTGGACCTTAGACTTCAGGACTTATCCCAGTACCCCCAACTCAGGATTTATGCTTTTGGCCTAAGACCGGGAGTTATACCAATGGCTCTCCTGGTATAACTCGGCCTATGTGAACCGAGTTATACCAAAGACTTGGCTGGTTCTCCAGCTTTCAGATGGCAGATTGTGCTAATTCTCCGCCATAATCCCATCAGCCATTTCTCAGAATAAAGCCTCTTGTATATGTATATATGTATTCTATTGGTTCTGTTTCTCTGGTGAATCCTAATACTCTCCCCGTGCTAGGTTTTTTTTGTCTTTTGTTTTCTTCATTTGTCCTTCTGGATCCCTCGTTATTCCTTTTCACCCCACTCTCTGTCCCCACCCCCCAGACATCATAAAGACTACTTCTCTGCTTTCAGGTGGATCTAGACAAATTGAGGCAAAGAAGGGTGGGAGAATAAGGTTGAAGTATTGGTTTTCTGGTTGTCATTCCATGCGGTTGCTATAAGCTGATTATATCCCTCTACTGAAGACCACAGCTCCTGGCAGGCAGCCTTCTTCACCCTGTGTCCCTTCGGCCCCATAGCAGAAAAGTGAAGAAAAGAAAGAAAGAAAGAAAGAAAGAGAGAGAGAGAGAGAGAGAGAGAGAGAGAGAGAGAGAGAGAGAGAAAGGAAGGAAGGAAGGAAGGAAGGAAGGAAGGAAGGAAGGAAGGAAGGAAGGAAGGAAGGAAGGAATTCTCTTTCAACTGCTGTCTTCCCACCTGCAATAGGCCTGAATTGTAAGAAGTTGGGTCCAATTTAAAGCAACATAGAAATTTTTGACAATTCTAGTCTAATTACTGGTTAGAAGAGAGAAATTGACTCACAGAAGACCTAAGATCACTAAAGAAGTTTTGGCACTGTTTGACTTTTGACCAGGTTTAGAGGAAAAATTTACCTCACCGTATAAAAACTAAATGGATAGTGAAAGCCAAAGATACAATTCCTTTACTTTACCTGTTTTTTTTTTAATTATTTTATTTAACTTTATTTACTCATTTACTTATTATAATTTGACCAGAGAGGGACAGAACAAGAGAGAGAGAGAGAAAGTGAGAAAGCAAGTCACCAGGTCTGGGACTCAAACTGAGGTCAGCCATGAGGGAGTCCAGAGCCTTTAACCAGCATGCCACCTGCTGGCCCAACCTGTGTTTTTTTTTGTTTGTTTGTTTGTTTTTTAACATCCTAAGCTTCGTATTAAATTCCAAAAGCTGCTATGAAAACGTCCCACGTATTGGATATGAATTACTAGGAAAAAGCAGTAGGAAGAGGAGAATTTATTAAGAAATGTGTAGACTATTGACCCTTCTCAGAGGTCAGACCTAAGGATATGTTCAAGTCAGTAAAATGGAAAGAATGGGAGCAAAAGGAGGAAGACATAAGAGCAGTAAGTTCAGGCCAGCAAATGGCAAAGGATTATATCATTAGATTCCCACATGGTTCACTTTGGTTCGAGTCCCAGACTTGGTGGCTTGAAAATCGCACTGGGTGCATATATTAATGTGTGCCCAAGACTCTGAGAGGAGAATGGAGGAGAAGGTACTACAGTGTAGCCATAGCCATCCCCTGTGTGTGTGTGGGGGATGTGATTTCTCACTTTCCCTCTCACTGTTTCTCTCTCTCTCTCTCTCTCTCTCTCTCTCTCTCTCTAGCAAGTGTACACACTCTAAATCAAAATCCTCTAAGGAAAAAAAAAAAAAAAGGAGTACAACTCTAGAGTGTTGTCCCAGACTCTCATGTCGCTCTGAGAACAGAATGATGTGAGTTTACACTTGACACTGAAACCACAAAGGAAAATTTTCCTGCTAAAAGAGATAATAAAGAGAAAATTCTAAGACTTATTCCAAATATATCTTCCAACACTTGTTTTTCCTTCAAAATACTCATGTGGGGCGGGGGATCTCCTCTTAATGAACCAGAGGAAAAAGTTTAAGTTCTAATCTTTCCACTTACTAAGTATGTGAACTGCACCAAATCATATACTCACGATCAATCTCAATTTTCCCTTTTCTAAAAGGGTATAGAGGGGGACTAGCAGGTGGTGTGGTGGTTAAGGCACTGGACTCCCACATTACTGACCACAGGTTGAGTCCCAGACCTGGCAGCTTGCTTTCTCACTTTCTCTCTTTCTCTCTGGTCAGCACACATACCCTGTAACAAATTTAAAAAATAGTAATAGTTACATATAAAATTAAATAATTATTTTTTTAAAAAATGGTATAGGAACAGACCTCTTGGGATCCCATCCAGTTTCATTTACTGCATCCCAAACATTACTACTGGTGTGCCTACTTCCTCCCAATAGTACTTCCCTACAGGGAAGAACATTTTTATTTCACTTCCTAAGGGACTACTATTGGAGGAACATTCCTGATTTGTTTATTCCTCAGGATAAGAAAATTTACCTGGTGAGAGAGATTAGACAAAAGGAATCATTCACAATCCTGTGTCTAGCGGGTTTTTCTCTTTGCCTTTGTATCTCCCTCCATGGCAAAGGTACATTCTCTGGGAAGTGCTGAGCAATCTTTAACTTAGGGAAGAAGGAGAAGAAAGCCATTTTATGATCAAACCCAATCCCCTTGTCTAGTTTTGTAGTTTTAGCTCTTCTGGAGGGGAGGAAGGGAAAGTTACAAGCCAAAGCAAAAGTACAAAATGAGAAAGACTGGTAGCAAAAGACATTCTGATTCTCAGTTCGGTTAGCAAGATTTAAAGCAAAATATCAGTCAGGCTACAGCATATCTGTAATAGACTCATGTGCCACCACAACTTTCAAAAATGCAGATTTAGTGAGCGATTCTCCTACATCGATTAATGTGCGTAGATTTCCACAGTCCTTCAGTAAGCTTTAAGTAAAGCTGTCAGGAAGGACCTGGAGAACACACAGGTATCTAAGACACAAAAATAAATACTATCTCTTCAGAATTTAAAAATCTTGTAAAATAGTGTTTGAAATGTGATTATGAATCTGAACTAGGTTCTGTCACTATTTTATCATATCAACAGATTTCTATCTTACCCTTCATCTTAGGTTTGCAAAGCAAACTAGGAAGCACCTATGTTTCATTATTGTTTAGCATTTGAGCAAGTCAGCAAATTGAACTTAATAAATGATATCATCTAGTTTGATTCAGAAGGCTTCAGACTAGTAAATGTTAGACTTTTATATGTATAACGACTAAATAAATGACCTTTTGTCTCAAGGGTCAACCAACCCACTCACTGCGACAGTGCAAACTGGCCTACCCACCAGAAGACACAGACATCTGGGGAGTCATAAACCAGGCCTCTCTGAGCCAGAGTGATTTGGACGTGGTGCCGTAGATCAGTTCCAGACGTCAGGGAGGACTGATAAAGCAGCACAGAGCTCCCAGGGAAGCACAGCCCAGTTGCAGGAGATTGCCGTGATGATAATCACCCGAACAAACCATAAATTCTGGACTCAGAATTAGGAATGGCCTGTAAACATCAAATAATGGGTGTCTAAATTGAAAACGAAACTATCTGTTGCCTGTAATATTTCTTGCAGTGTGGCTTAGAGAGTCAGTAACATTAGAGATAGGCGTGATCTTTTTCAATGTCTGCTGTTAGAAAGCTGAGGATATTAACTCCTCTTTCCATCATCCTCAGGGAACAGGGCTAAATGAACTAGCTAGAAATCATGAGGCATAAAATACAGATTTAACATTATGCAGCAAGACCACTATAGGTTGGAGGGGGGAATATATAAAGAAACACAAGTATGGCGTTTATAAAAAATACCACAGTGGTAAGTCCTGAAGGGACAGGCCCAATAACTTACATGGGATGCTCTTTTTTGGGGTGGGGGTATATAAAATAATCCAAAACTTGACTATTTTGCATCTGGTTAGAGGGGATGTTTATCAATTTAGCATGAATTTAGATTACACAACCATTTTAAAGACGTGATTTCTGGAATCCAGAATAAGTGCAGATAGTTACTATCGAAGCTGGGCTATGACTTGAAGAATTTTTTTTTTAGATAAGAACCATGTATAATAAAACATTTTAGTTTAGTTGGATCGTTTATAAGTAACAATTGATGTTTTACTTGTTATAAGTGCATAAAAATACTTTTTAAAACTTTTATAAATAAACTTTTACAAATAAAATACCTTTTGCTATATTTGTATGTTTAGTAAACCTTTGATTTATTTTAATTTGCCATAGGACACATGTGCTCACTGGAGAAAGACAGATAGAGAAAGTGAGAAACCACCTGCCAGGGAAGATGGCCACACTACAATCCATTCTCCTCCATTCTTCTCTCAGGATTTTTGAGCATACATGGACTTGTGCCCAGTGTGTTTGTCAAGCCATCAGGTCCAGGACTCAAATCGCACAATAAGCTATGTGGGATCCAGCCATTTTAACCATGATGCTACTGGCTGGTCCTAAATCTTTGTTCTTATGGAAAAACTAAAGTCAAGACTTACATGTGACCGGTATCTAAATTCATGAGCACTTACCACATTCACGAATTTACTAATATTCTTGCTAAATCCATATAAATACACTTCATTTAGCCAAGATCTTGATTTTTTCTTTTTAAAATAATGACTTGTGAAAGCACAGAAATACTGATTTGTGTGGCTCCTTGGAATTATGATGAAGTGAAATATGAGTATAATATATGAGTACAGGACAATTAGAAATGTGAGCTGGGGGTAATGATATTCAAAATATTTGCAAGCAGGCGTGTTGCATGGACAGGAAGTACAGGGGCTCTGGGGCAGCAGGGCAGAATCTATTTGCCTATCAATTGGAAAGTATCTATGTATTTAAGCATTCGGTGTTCAGCTAGGGACAGGACGCTGAATATTAACTCAGCAACACTCTCTCTGGGCAATTGCTAATGGAAAGGTGACAAGAAAAGATACTAAAATTGATACAGAACAATTGCAAGGCATAGCTGGGGACGCTATAAACATTGTGCCTCAGTTAGCAGGTGTCTCTGTCTAAAGAATGTTCCCTATCCCCACCCCCCAGGGTCTTACAAGAAGAATGTTCCCTATCCCCACCCCCCTGGGTCTTACAAGACGAAATACGGGAGCCAAAGAGAGTTAATAGATAAAAATGTTATTTCTGAATTAACAAGTAAAGCTGTGACCAATGTTTTGCAGAATATATGGGAAAGAAGCAAAGGCTAAATAATACTAATAATGCAAGCAACAATAATATAAAATGTTAATGCTTTACTCATAACGTGCCAAGCCCTGGACTAAGTACTAATTATTTTACTGAACCTTCTCAGCAGTCCTATTAATTACTAGTAATTATATTTTTGTAGTGTGCCATAACTAATGCATAATAAAATGTATTTCATTCTCATTTTACAGTACAGGATGTCATCCTTATCAAATAACTTTATCATCCTAGCAAAATTAGAACCAAAGAATATCTTCAAACCAAACACATGACCTTCCTAGCCAGGTGTGGATCTCTTCACTGCCAGCCATGAAAGGCCACAGCCTGAAATTCAGAAGTTATACCCCAATTCCTCCTTTCTTTCCAACTGTTCTTTTTTTTGAGAGGTTTTTGCTATAGGGCGCGTACGCTCGCCAGACAGAGAAAGACAGAGAGACAGAAAGCGAGAAATCACCCCCCTCCCCAGGGGAGATGGCCACGCCACAATCCCTTCTCCTCTATTCTCCTCTCGGGATCTTGGGCATGCATTCACATGTGCCCAGCGTGAGTTTAAGCTACCAGGTCCAGGACTCGAACTGTGGTTGACTACATGGGAGTCCAACAACATAGCCATTACGCTAACTGCTGGTCCCCTCCCAACTGTTCATCAAATCCTTTCATATATACTGCTGGGATCTACTCATTTTTATCTCTACCATCATTGTACCTTACTCCTTTATTGCCTATACTACTGTCATCATCCACTAATTAGTCTACCAGCTGCTTTTCACCCTTCTAGTCTCCTAGTCAATGCATTCTCCACTGCAAGAAAGGACTACTTAAATAATAAAAGTGTAACTTCCCATCATGCCCCTCTGTTTAAATCAGGTTCCTCTGTTGAAAACCCATCAATGATATTCCACTGGAGAATTCTAGATAGGAGCCCAAATCCTTAACACGTCCTAAAGCTCTTGCATGATTTGATGTCTGCCTAACCATCTTTCCAGCTCCATCTCAGGCCCCTCTTCTCTTTACTCTCTGTGTTCCGACCATTACAGCTTGCTAGATACTTAAGCATGCCATTCTCTCCCTCTCCACAGGACTCTGTCCATGCCCATCTCTCAACTCAGAATTCTACCCACTTTTCACCTTCTGTATTATCCTGGTTATTCTTTCTTTCTTTCTTTCTTTCTTTCTTTCTTTCTTTCTTTCTTTCTTAATTTCTATGCACCAGAGAGATAGAGACAGAGACAGAAAGTGAGAAATCACCCCCCAGGAGGGATGGCCATGCTGCAATCCCTTCACCTTCACCCTTTTCTTGGAAATTTGGGCACATACTCACACGTGCTCAGTGTGAGTTTCAAGCCACTGGGTCTGGGACTCGAACCTCAGTCGACTACATGGAAGTTCAGCAATTCAACCATCATGCCATCTGTTATTCTCCACACATCCTTGTCATCACAATTCCAATACCACTTCGGCCTCTTCGCAAACTCACAGCATTTACCAAGGCTTATTACAGCTTGTAATGATTAATTCATTTTTGTGATGAACTAATTAATGTATGTATCCCCCAATAGATAGATTAGAAATGCTATCAGGATAGAAGACTGAGACTGCTTTTGTTCACTGCTCTCTCACCAGCACCTGGTACATGTCTGACACTTCTAAGCCTCAATAACTAGGTATTGAATAATTAAGTAATTAATTAATTACTTATTTTTAAAAGGATACTGGATATTTTTATTACTTTTATAATAATACTGAGACTGAATAGGCCCCATTATAATCAAGATTTTCTTGCCAGAGTAAGCAGTAGTATGTAAAAAATAGTATCTTACCAAAGCGTATTACTATCTGGGTTGGCTACATATTACACACATCCGTTATAATCTAGTATATGTTTAACTTGAGTAACTACAAAACATGTAAAATTTCATCAGGAAGATAGCACACCACATGCAAGAATAATAATACTTTCATAGGACTATTTTGTAAAATAATTTACAAGACTGGTAATATTAGAGTAATAAAGTATAAGTTGTGATGATACATTTACCTCTAAAATTTATTTCATCCTTTTCATGGATGCTCTAATATGCCATATGCTAACTTAAAATACCTTATTATTTTTTAAAAGTATAACCTCGTTTAGTATCTAGCTTGTAAGACATCTATGTTTTCGGAAAATAGGTAATCCACATTTGGTTTGGTCTTGAGGTTAAAAGGGCGGGATGGTGGTGCAACAGTAGAGTGCAACACCCTGCAAGGCTGACCACACTAGGCATGCTGGGTCCCTGTGTATGCCAGAAACATGCGTGCCTGTGAGCAGGAGCTGACTGAGGAGGAGTGGGGGATCACGACACCAGGACCCTGTGGGGGTGATTCTGTCTGTCTACTTCTCTCATAGAAGAAGGAAACAAACTGTTTAAAAAGGTATTTGAAATCAACAATAATTTGTAAGAACAACTATTGTCATGATGTCTATTCCTTTTCCTCATATTTTATTATTTGCAGTTCAGGATATAGTATTATTAATTCAAATAAGGCATAATTTTAATATGTTTAAAAATTTTCTGTAGGGTGTGCACTTGCTGGAGAGAGAAAATGAGACAGTACCCCTCAGGAAGATGGTCATGCCACAACCCTTTCTCCTCTATTCACCTCTTGGGATTTTCTGCATGCACGCACACATGCCCAGGGCATTTTCCACACTGCCATCTCTGAGACTCTGTGCTGTTGGTTGTGTGAAATACAGCCACCTTAACCACTACACCATGGGCTGGCTAAGCATAACTTTAATTTCTAAGTGTTCGTATCATTTTTTTTTTCAGACTTCAATATGTATTAAGAATCTCCTGGAAGAGCTTATTATAATGTAAATAGTGATTAGATCAAAGTAGGTCCTGAAATTCTATATTACTAGCAAGCTCCAAGGTGAGACCAATTCACATTATTACCCTTTGAGCAGCAAGCATTTAGAGCCAATGGAATGCTCCAATCTAAGTCCAAAATTGTTGAGATACCCAGAATTTTCTGTTCTATTTTTGGGGGGCCTTGAATTCTGATACACAAACATAAAAAAATGTGTCATGACTTTCCAGACATCCCAACATCAGACACCAGGAATGGTGCTATTTCTGTACATGTATCTGTTTTATTAGCCACTCTGAAGTGAAATATTATTATTTATATTTTATTGAAGAGGAAATAGATTCAGATGTATTAAAATTTTTTCATAAGCAGTACAGAGTCCATATTCTTTACCGTATGCTATATACTATGTATTTTAAATGTTTTAAGTATTTATAATTATTTTTATTGTAACATTCCTTAATTAAGTTGTTATTTAGATATCTAGTAAATAGACTCATGACATCTGTTCTGTTGATGTGTCAGTGTGGTAATATTTCTGCAACTACATAAAGAACATTTCTATTTATTTCCTGTGTTGGGATCACATCTTGATCTTTCCCCCTACTAGAGATACATCAAGATTGGGTTTCTTGTGAGCTATTAGTCACAAATACAGTAAAACACAACGAATTTGGAATTTTGAGTCAGTGAAGACCAAACTATCCCACTCACCTTCTGCTCAGGCATCCATTTAATTGCAGGGTGATACATTTTAATACAGAACATTAAAGATCAAATAATTTGGCCAGAAATACTCCTGAAAAACTTGGTTAAAGCAGAACTAGGAGGACCAGCGGATAGCATAATGGCTACAACACTGGACTCCCATGTAGTTGACCACGGTTCAAGTCCTGGACCTGGTGGTTTAAACTCACGCTGGGTGCACGTGTGTGTGTGCCCAAGATCCCGAGAGGAGAATAGAGGAGAAGGATTGAGGTGTGGCCATTCCCCTTGGAGGTGATTTCTCACTTTCTGTCTCTCTGTTTCTGTCTTTCTGGCAAGCACACATGCCTTATAGCAAAACCCTCTCCAAAAAAAAACAAAAAAAGAAGCAGAAGTAGGCCATTATTTAGAAGGCACAGAGGAGGTAAATGGTAGAGAACAAACAATGCAGAGAAGACCCCACAAAACTCTAGGTAAATGCTCCAATTTTTAGGCCTTAAACAACAACCATCCTCTACTTGAAAAGGTTGGAAAAATGTCATGGATCAAAATCAAATACTCAAGCAATTCTAAAAGATAGTAATCTGAAGACCAATAAATATTATCAAATCATGAATGAATGAATGGATTAAACTTTAGCTCCAAAAGCACAGTCTTCTGCAACCACAAACCACGTAACAGAGTGTGATTGACTGCAGCAGGATATCACTGCTGTTACTCTCCAGCAGTGACATTGTTTGAACCAAGTTCACCCATGTCCTATGCTATGCAGGTTTTTCATTATTATCATTTTTATTATCTTTATCATTATCTTTCCTTTCATACATATAGTTTGAAATACATGAATAATAACTATTCATTTGGTTTAGAGGCTGCCAACACAATCTCAAGAAGAAAACAACTGGAAACAGTGAACGGTTTCTAAATTTGTTCTTTCCTACTGAAAAGAAAGGGCAAGCAGTCAATTCGTTGACACCAAAGTATCTCAAATGATTTTGTTTTCTTCTTTCACTCCTTTTGCTTATTCCCCATTCCTCATTCTCAACCAAAGTTCTACTAAAGGGAGATATATTTCTTGATGTTGGAAAATAATTTAAATAGACCACCCAACGCTCGTAAGGTAGTAAAATACCTTCAGCTGGTTGAACCCTGTGTGGTGGTTAGCTCATGCTTCCCAAGATGGAAATCCTGCATTTCCACAATGCTAGTGGCCCCACAAAGATACCATTTACTGCCTCTAAATGGCAAAAATAAAGAAAACCTTTATCTCAGGAGTGCCATATTTGTTTAACATCCGGATATAAATATAATTCACCACATTAACAGAGTAAAAACAAATACCGTCTTAAAACATGCAAAACAGCATTTGAGAAATAAAACACTCATTTGTGATCGAAACGCTTAGCAAACTACTAGAGGATAGAGGTGAACTTCCTCAGACAAACATAAATCTATAGCTAACATCAAAAGTTTTTCCTCAAAGATTGTAATTAAGATAAGAGTATTCATTCACCACTCCTCTTGTCAGCATTAGGCTGGAGATCCTAGTCAATCCAATGAGACAGATCTGGTTCCCAGTCAAACCTAAACAGGCTGGACACCATGGTGTGTGCCTATAGTCCCTGACAGCTGGGAAGCCTGAGGCAGGGGGATTTCAACATGGCCAAATGTTGTCAAAACCAATCTTTCTCAGAGGACGGCAGGTGGTGTGGTGGTTAAGGGCCCTGGGCTCCCACATGGCCAACTGTGGTTCGAGGTCCGAACCTGGTGACTTGCTTTCTCACTTTCCCTCTTTCTCACTCTGTCCCTCTCTGGTCAAATTGAAATAAGTAAATAAGTAAAATTAATTAAAAAAATATATATATATAAATAAATCTCTCTCTTATAAATAAACTTTGAAATCAAATATATTGTGTTCATTTGTATTTTCGTATAAAAGGTCAACCTCTCTCTCTCATAAATAAATAAACTTTGAAATCAAATACATTGTGTTCACTTGTATTTTCTTACATCATTTACATTTTTTTCAGGTAGGGAGATTATTAATCATTTTTTGTTTAGTTGTTGCTTTGAGTCTTTTTCTACTTCTGATTCTCATTGTTTATAACTTACCAACACCAACTACTTATAATTCCCCAAACTAACGTTTGCACATGAACTCTGTGTGCTCAGAATGTCCTTTTTCTCCTTCACCTACAAATTTCTCATGAAGAATTTTTGAGACTCTGCCACCATGAGTTTACCTTCTCTCCAAAGCCTTTCCTTCTCTCCTAAGCAAAGTTAATACCTCCCTCTCTGTTCAGTTTAGCACGGCATATGGATATGTTTCACTGTACATTGCACATTTTGAGAATTTGTCTGCATGTCTCTCTCACCATATATTGTCATTTAGCATAGAGGCCATAGCTATAACACCTACTACTGGCAGCAACAGCAATATGAACTATTTGTTGAACAGATATTTTGCACTAGGTCCAGGGACAAGCAGCTTCCATAAATATTCCATTTAATTTTCAGCGTAATCTCCATTTTACAGATGATCAATTAAGGCATAGAGAAGTTGTATTGCCTGTCAATAGTCACAAAGCTATCAAAATAAAGTTTGATTTTAAAGCTGGTGTGAGTAAAGTTAATTTGAATCTTTTGCCGTCAGTGACTTTAATTCCAAAATCCATGCTATTAATTACTAAGATTAACCAACTCCCAGGTAGACCATGAAAACATAATAGGCATTAAATAATAAGTGCATTAAACTGGCCAAAAAATTGTACATTATTATGGCCTTAAAGAACAAAGTCTGCTGAAATCAAAGATGCCACATGTTTTTTTAAGCAGAGGTGTGCATGTATTACTTTCCTTTCTCATCTATTGGTACTGACATTTGTGAATGTTTTCAGACAAAAGTGTTTTCTTTGACCTCGCATAGGTATCTGATTTATTTATTTTTAAAATACTGTCTGCTGTAATTGGCTCTGTACATGGAATTGATGTGTGTATGGTTCACCCAGAGAAACAGAAAGAATATACTATATATTCTTAAATTGGTTTCTGAAATATTGAAACTCTTCCTGACAGCCCTAAAACTGCCTAGTTCCATCTTTCAGACTAGTTTGGGCAGTTTGTTTTCTTTTGTTTATTAAATCATTGGCTTTGTGACACTGGCCCTCATATCTCCAGCTGCCCTAACTCCTCACTGGTGAACTCCAGTATCATCCCTATAATCTCTCAACTGGATCCTCACTGAGTCACTTCTGAACCCCTAAGAAGAGCAAAAATGGAGCCAGCAGGTGGCATGGTGATTAAGATATGTTTCACTGGACATTGTATACATGCTTGATGAGGTTCAAATGCCAGACCTGGTGACTTGAGAATCACACCAAGTGCATGTGCATGTGTGCCCCTAATCCCAGGAAAATGGAGGAGAAGACACTGTGATGTGGACATCCCCCCAATGACTTCTCACTTTCCCTCTCTCTCTGTCTCTTGATATCAAGCACATATGCCCAAAGCAAAAACCTAAAAAAAATTTTTTTAAAAATCAGAATATCAAGTTCTATTATGTTCCTACACTGCACACGTCCCTTAACTAAATTTTTATATCCATAACATAAACTTCATTTTCCGTTTTTCTTTTTCTTTTTTTTTTTTTTTTTTTTTTTTTCACAAGAAGGCATTTGCACTTGCTGGAGAGGAGACAAAGAGACAGAGAAAAAGAGAAAGAAAGCAAGCACCCCTTATGGGGAATGGTCACATCACAATCTCTTCTCCTCTAATTCTCCCTCCTTTCGGGACTTTGGGCCTGCATGCAAAAGTACTGACATGCTTCTCAGGCCACTGGGTCCAGGAATCAAACCACCTGGTCTGCCATGTGAGATTCAGTCACGTTAACCCTCCACATTATGGGCTGCCTCCCTTTTATTTTGTTTACAATCTTTAAGAAAATTAGTAAAAAGGATCATTCCTTTCATAAAACATTAGAGGGAGAAAATCATGGAAATAGATTTTTTTCCTCCAAGGGGTACTGAAATAGATTAATTTTTATTAAATACCTGCAATATAAATCTATGTTGCCCCCACCCACTTATTTTCAGACCTAATCTTGTTGCATCATGGCTGTTTTAAAAACATAATTTTTAAAAAGAATTGTTTAGTTAATTCCATTTGTTAATAATAGTAATATTATTAATTTGACCAAAGAGAGACAGAGAGAGAAAGGGAAAGTAAGAAAGCAAGCTGCCAGATCCGGGACTCAAACCGTGGTCAGCCATGTGGGAATCCAGAGCCTTTAACCACCGTGCCACCTGCCGAGCCCTAAAAACACAATTTTTTAAAAGAAGTTTTGCTTTAGGGCACATGCTCTTGCCAGAGAGAAACAGAGACAGTGAAAAGGAAAGTGAGAAATCATCCCCCAGGGGTATGGCCATACTGCAATCCCTTCTCCTCCATTCTCCTCCTGGGATCTTGGGCATGCACACACATGCACTCACCATGATTTTTCAAGCCACCAGGTTCAGTATTTGAACTGCAGTTGGCCATGTGGGAGTTCAGCGACATAACCACTGCACTATCTACTGCCCCCCAATAAAAACACAATTTTAAAAGCCTCTATGGATTTAGAAATATGCTATAATTTGCTCCTATGTAAAAAAAGAAAAAAAAAAGTTAACATAGCAGGCCTGAGATAGGTATTCTTAGAAAGGCCTGCTTTGCAATATCGGCTCCTGACTACAACTTGAATGGTAAATAGTTTCCTTCGCTGATATAAAATTGCCCCTAATTGATAAGTGTAGTTCATAGTGTCTAAATGTTTGTGCAAACAATCTGTTTTATACTGAACACTTGCTTTCCTTCCATATTTTTGCATGTACAAAGCAGAGAGTGATTGGGGTGCTAGGCAGGGTTCCCAATAAGAACTAAGGACTTCTGGCTCAGCCAAGTTTCCCTGGTAGATAACATTTCACATATGTCATCACAATTTGTTGCTAGAGGAATTAAATGTGACTTCATTGTAACAAACCCTCCAGAAGCTTGAGTATGGTTTCTTCCAAACTCCCACTTTCATCTTTCCCCTTTGCCAAGTTTGTTTTGAGTCCTTTCACTTTAATAAATCATAGCCATGAACACAAGTACTGCTGCATCCTGCGAGTCCTCCCAGCTAACTACTGAACCTACGGGTGGTCTCCGGAATCCCCGGGGTTCCATTTTATTCCTTTTTTTTTTTTAAAGAAAAGAACAGACTACTTTGTTTAAAATCTTCTTTCTTGGAAGATTAAGTTATTTGTATTTTAATGAGTTTGTTCATGTTTTATCTGTAGACTCCTTTTTCTAATAATATATACTACAGTTGTACTTTTAGTTCTACAAATAAGTAATCGTGGTAATTTATGGAGAAGTAAAACAGAAGGAAAGACATTCTGAAATGAAGGAATTCAAGCTACCACTTTTACAGGCACATCTGTAAACTAGAATTTTAAGAAGATAGATCAGGCAACAGTCAGAAAGTACCAGCGGAAGTTCTAAAGAGTTGGTTCCTTTAAATGATCATCATCCTCAACAGAACATAATTTTTTTTTTTTTTTTTTTTTTTTGGAGAGGTTTTTTTGCTATAGGCGCGTGCGCTCACCAGAAAGACATAGAGACAGGAAGCAAGAAATCACCCCCCGGGGGGGGGATGGCCATGCCACAATCCCTTTTCTTCCTTGATCTTGGGCACGCACGCACACATGCCCGGCATGAGTTTAAGCCACCTGGCCCGGGACTCGAACCGCAGTCGACTACAAGGGAGTCCAGCGACATAGCCATTATGCTAACTGCTGGTCCCCCAAAAAATAATATTTTGAAAGACTTAGAATATTTATTTTGGCAGAAAATATATGTACTTCAGTGTGTTTGCATCAGAAGTGTTGAGAGAGAATGAAATGAAATGTAACCAGAAAAGTGGGAACAACTAAAAAAGTATGTATCCAGTAAATTACCATGATGTAGAGAGCCAAGAAAGTTTTTTTCAGCTTTCCCGCTTGCATTACATTTTCTAATTTGAATGGATTATATGATACTCCGCTTATACTATTCACAATGGTAATGTGAACTATCTCAAAGCAATAAAATGGAAAATTAGTTGGGAAAATAAGGTCATTCTTATACAGTAACATGAAACGTTCAATGATGAACTATCATATAAATAGCTATTTGATTATATGAGTGCTTTAGGGAATTCGAGAAGCAAAAGAAACAAGGAAAATTTAAAAAGCATTAAATGCTAGAGCTAGGACATGACATAAACAACAGTTCCTAATAATAGCATTTACTATGTGCCAGACACTGGTACACGTATCAGTTCATTTAATACTGGCAACAACTCTAAGGGGAAATTGATATTTTTATCAACCCAATGGCTAATAAGGAAACTGAATTTCAGAGAGCTAAGAACCATTGAAGAATACACAGTGAGTGGCAGAACTAGTATCCAAAACCAGGCAGTTTGAGCCCAGAATCCAACCTATTAACCATTATATTATGTTGTTTACTTAAGGACAAGATATACTGTAGAAAGATTTCTCAAAGCAGTGATAAAAAAAAAATAATTTGCTTATTTACCATATTTATAGGTTTATTAGAAACCAAAAATAGGGGAAGGGACAAAAAGTAACTATTGTAACTTTTCTCACAGGACCATATGTCTCACTGTGCCATATGTCATCCACGTACAGGTTCACATGATGAAAAGCTAAGACTTGCCTGAGGCCAATTTTCTAAAGATCTTTCATATTATTTGGAAGTATTTTGTATAATTATAACTATGTAGGCTTTATGAATGAACATTTCACAAAATGGAGGCCTCTGTTGAAATATCAAGTCATGGAAACAGGTAAACATAAGAGGTGACTACCAAAATATAGAGGCAGGGGGCCAGATACTGGCTAGATAAATCCCACACTCTGAAAGGCTGACCCAAGTGAAAAGGGTCTAGATTTGCATCCAGAGCTCTCCTTAAACATGTCAGACATGCATGTACTCATCTTCCAGGACAGGCTACGATGGGGATGGATCATGGTGTGGGGACTCTGTTGAGAATATCTGCCTCTTGTGTCTCTTGCTTACGGTAGAAAGAAAAATATAAACTTTGCTGGGAGAGAGAGAAAAATAGAGACTAAGATTCAAGATAATTAAAATGACAAAGCCTAATCAGTGTAGGCAGAAAGTGTAAAAAGAAAGGATAAAAAGATAATTCTCATGAATATTTAAAAACTATTTTCTGATCTTAGTTACGTTAGGTTAGTTCTCACAGGTGATGGAGGCGAAAAGTTCGTATGTGTACTTGGAGGAATAATGTTTAACTGAATGGAATAATTAGGGTGTCCATTAGCTCCAAATTTCTTTCCCTCAGTGTCAGTTAGATCTTTGGCTCTGTTTTTTTTTTTTTTTTTTTTAAAAAAAAAAAAAAAAAAAAAAAAAAAACAGAAAACAAACAAAATGGCACAGATTTAAAGAGCTCTCTTCCCTGATTCTCAGTTTTTCCTGTGAAAGCTGAATTGTTATAGAAAGAAGTGCAAAAAGTTCATATGATCTGATAAGATTTCTTACATTTGTTAGTAAGAGCTGTATCACCTTTCACCTCTATTTGGGCTTAAGCTATCCAAAAAATTCATTTTCAGGAATTTTACTTAGTCTTGTTTTTCTATTAGTATGAGCTCATCACTCTTGTTTGCTTGGTTCTTGCTCAGTATGTTTAATTTAAATATTTTATTGAACTTTGAGCTCTTACGATAAGTCTTTGGAAATTCTCTCTTGAAGTATATTAAATAAAATAGGTTTATTAAGTGGACTGCTTCAACTGAGGATAAAAATACATGTCTCATCAGGAAAAATATATAAAAGAATAAATACAGTGGGTGTATCAGACAGTAAGTTTGATGTAGTTAAACAGTGTTTTGTGACTAAGTAGACTGCGTCTTACATAGGCTATACTCAGAAGTATAGATTACCTATAATAATGAAGACTGTGTCCCTAGCAAAGAACTCAGCACATGAAGAACCATTCTAGCAACGAATGCTTCATAAAGTTAAGCAGATACCTCTGTGGTTTAGATTACACATAGAAGATTGTGTTCAGGGAGTAAAACCACACTTTAAAGCCATGTTTCTGACCATGTCAAGCATTGGCGAGTAGGGAAAGCAACTGGAACCCACAGAACACTGCTGATGGGAGTGTAAAATGGAACAGCCACAGCCACCTTGGTGAGCAGTTCAGCAGTAACTTAAAAAGTTAAACATATTTACTTTATGATCCAGTCATTCCACTCCTAGACATTTATCCAAGATAAATAAAAACATATGTCTACACAAATATGTACATGAATGCCCATGACAGCTTTACTTGCAATAGCCAAAAGTTAAAAAGAAATCTGTAAGTTTCTTCTAATAGACAAACACATTATGGTTTGTATGCATGTGATGAAATGCTACTCAGCAAAAAAAAGGAGCAAACAGTAGTTCATGTAAAAACACGGATGGATGTATAAAATATTAAGCTAAGTGAAGAAAGCCTGATCCAAGAAAAATTACACACTATATGATTGTATTTATATAAAATTCTAGATAATGCACGCTAATCAGTCCTGATGAAAGCAGATCAGTGGCTGCCTAGGAATGAGATTAGAGAGCATTAAATTACCAAGGGGCACGAGGAAACTTTGAAAGGGTGAGAAATATGTGTTACATTAATTTTGATGATATCAAAACTCATCAAATTGTGCATGTTAAGTATGTGCAGTTCATGTCGATCAGTTATGCCTCAATAAAATTATTTTTAAAAACACAAAGCGGAGGGAGAAAAAGGATAAGGACAAGCTGGAACTATCCAGCAGAGAGCAGCATAAATGGTTGAAAGACACAAAACCACAGCGTTAACTGAAGAAATGAGAATATATAGTCTGGCAAATAAAATCCCCAGCAAATCAAATTGGTTAACATCAAAGTGACTTTGGTGGAAAGTAATTTTATGTTTCCTAATAGGCAGTCATGGCAAAAAGTGCTCTTGATTTTACTGCACTCTATGAGAAAAAGTCAAAACAAACTAGCAATAAACTCGTATCTTCCTCAGCCTTTCTATCAATAAGTGGCACTACCATTCAGCACAATTGCTCATACTAAATATTTCCCCCGCAGCCATCATTCAATATATCAGCAGATCTTGTTGGTCCTACCTCCAAAATATGTCTTTGATCCACCAGCTCTTCATCACATCCACTATCACCCTAGCATTATTAAAATCATACATTCTAAGCCTGGATCACTGCTATGATATGCCTCCAAATGGTACCCCTACCTCCACACTTATCCTCTTCCATCAAAATTCAACTTCTGGGACCAGCAGTTAGCATAATGGTTGTGTCACTGAGCTCCCATGTAGCCGACTGTAGTTCGAGTCCTGGACCCGGTGGCTTAAACTCACGCCGGGTGCGTGCACGTGCGTACCCAAGATCCCGAGAGGAGAATGGAGGAGAAGGGAATGCAGCATGGCCATCCCCCCCAGGGGGGGTGATTTCTCGCTTTCTGTCTCTCTGTCTCTCTCTGTCTGGCGAGCGCACGCGCCCTATCGCAAAAATCCTCACCCTCCCAAAAAAAAATAACAAAAATTCAACTTCTACAGAACAACCAGCGTGATCTTTTAAGAAAATGTAAATCAGATTATATAATACTCCTGGTTATATATAAAAACAACTTCAGTGGTTTTCTAGGATAAAAATTGAAAACCCCATCATATCTTACATGGTTCAGCACCACCAATCCTTACCTCATACGATACTGTCACCACCACCACTGGCACACTAAGCTCTATTCTGATTCTCATTCTTACTATTCTTCCAATATACTAAAATTCTCTCCTCAAGGCCTTTGGAGTAGCTATGGTCTCTTCCTTGAAACAATTTCTCTAAATTGTTGCCTGATTGGCTCTACCTCCTTGCTTAAGTCTCAAGTGTCACCATTTCAGACAAGCCATCCCTGAACGTGCATGTGCCCACCAGAGAGACAAATAGAAAAGAGAAAAGGAGGAAGAAAGCATCCTCCAATGGGGTGTGATAATGTCACAATCCTTCTCTATTTTTTTCATCCACTCAAGATTTTGGGCACACACCCCAGTCTGTTTTTCAAGGCACTGGAACTAGAATTGGAACTGCATTTGGCCATGTGGGATCCAGCTCCCTTAACTAATACACTATGAAGGTAGCCCATGAACTACTTTTAAAATGAAAATAAAACAAAACAAAAACAACCTTTATCACTTCTGGTACTGACTTAATTACTTGTGAGTATAATGTAATGTTACAAAATACTTATACCCAGGAGCTGGCAGGTGGTGTGGTGGTTAAAGGTGCTGGATTCCCACATGGCCAACTGCAGTTTGAGTCCTGGACCTGGTGGCTTACTTTCTCACTTTGCCTTTCTCTGTCTTATCAAATTAAAAATAAGGATAACAAATGAAACTAAATAAATAAATAAATATTTTTTTAAATGTTCATTCCCCAAATTTAGAAAGAATTATTTGCTTAAGACTCATTTAAAAATATGAAATATTCACTGTGTCTCTCACTATCATCAAAGAAATAAAGTTTATGGGACTAGCAGATGGAGTAATGGTTAAGTTGCTGGACTGCCACATAGTCGACTATGGTTCAAGTCCCAGACCTGAGGGCTTAAAACTCATGTCAGGCACGTGTGTGTGCATACCAAAACTCCAGAGAGGAGAATGGAGAAGGGATTGTGGCATGGCCATCTCCCCTAGGGGGGTGATTTCTCACTTTCTGTCTCTCTGTCTCTGGTAAGCACATGCACCCTATAGCAAAATCTCTCTCTTAAAAAAAAAAAAAATGAAAGTTAAAAAAAAAAATGTGCCATAGGATGTATGCACTCATCTGAAAGAGACAGAGAGAAAGGAACAAAGTACGCCATGGGGCATGGTCACATTGCAATCCCTCTCCTTCATTTCTTCCTCCTTTCAGGATTTTGGGCACATGTGCACATGTACCCAGCATGGTTTTCAAGCCACCAGGACTGGGACTTGACCATGTTATCCTCCACATGAGATACAACTGCCTTAACAACCAGGCCACAGGTTGGCTCAAAAACAAACTTTAAAAAAAAACTTACTTTGACATCATTTGGAAATTCTCAGACATATTTTCTTTTAGGTGAACTTTAGAATATGTTTGTGTGTGTGTGTGTGTGTGCGCTTGTGTGTGTTAAAAAGTAGATACTTGAAGCCAGCCGGTGGCATGGTGTTTAAGGCACTGAACTCCTATATGGCCTATTGTGGTTTGAGTCCTGGACCTAGTGGCTTGAAAATTGTACTAGGCACATGTGCATGCATACCCAAATACTGAGAGGAGGATGGAGGAAAAGGAATTGTGGTGTGTCCAACTTCACTGGGGGGGTGATTTTTCACTTTTTCTCTCACTGTCTTTCTCTCTATTTCTTTCTGGCATGTACATGCGCCCTATGGCAAAAACCTAAAAAGCAAATAAACAAATAAAAAGCAGGTACTTTAATTATAAAATCAAGGGGGAGAAGAAAGACACAAAACATTTAAGAAATCCTAAAAGGAAAGAAATCTATTAATTTGTCTTTGACTGGACCGATATGCAGTGTATTCATGATGGGAAAATTCATCTGGTATGCATGCTGTAATGGTCCACAGTGAATTAATGTAAAAAATAAATAAATAAATAAAAATGAGCTCATGTAGACCCCTGATATTAACATTTATCATGATGGCTGCAAGTTTGGGACAATATAAATATATATATATAATTGCATTAAATTTATGCATTTATTTGGCAAGAGATGATGTCATTATGATATTAAGTGTGATAGATATTAAGTCTTCCCATCTAGGAACACAGTGTCTGTTTCCAGTTATTGAACTGTTATTTTATCTCATTGAATAATTTTTTAAATATACATTTACATCACTTTTATTTAAAGTATTTTTTAATTTTGTTGCTAGTGTAAACAGATTTTTTTCAGTTACTAATTTTTTACTTTAGCATATTTTTTCTTTTATCTGGGCTCCTTACTTAATACTTATCTTTTTTTTCTCTTAATATATTTAAATGGTTTACATTTACTATCAAATAGCTTATAAATAATGATGATTGATCTCGTCTTTTTCCAATATTGTACAGTCTATCTCATTTACTTAAGTGATTCACTAGGAATGCTGAACAATGTAGAATAATTATGATGATAGAGAACATCTTTGATTTGTGTGTTATATTAAAGAGTCAATCTTTAGTGTTTCTTCAGATTATAATATTTTGGGGGTTTGTAGTTAGAAGTCATCAGCACACTTAGGAAGTTTTCTTCTATTCATATTTGATTTATTTTTTAACGTAAAATGGCTACTGGTTTTCATCAGAATTCTTCATGTCTCTATTTCTACAGTCACATGATTTTGCTCTATAATTCTTTTCCAATCTAATAAATAATATTAAAATATTGTTCATTGAGAAGTACCCATCTAGTCATAGGTTATATCTTATTTTAAACAGAGCAGTCAAAGCTATGGTTCTAATGCCTAAATGTACAAATATAGTATGGAGGTGTTCTGGCTTAGCAGCAGTTCTGGCAAACCTATAAGTTCCCCCACACTTCTAAATTCACTCCTCCCCTGCATTCTCTACCTTTCTGGAAGAGAACACCCTTCAGCCAGCCAGAACACTGAAGTCATCCTAGATCACTCCCTTTCTCTGACTCCCACATCCAATCTGTCCCCATGTTCTGTTGATTCCACTTCCCAAACATCTCTCAATTCCAGTTTTCTCGTCCATTGACTTATTTTAGGCTCTCAATATCTACACTTCTTTAGCTAAAGATTTCTAACTGCATTTGTAGTCTTCAATATTGCTCCCACACACCCAAAATACCTCTACCGTTCAGCTTGAAACTGAGTGTAACAGTTTGTTGCTCAAAGTCCTTCAATGTTTTCTCATAAGTAAGACTTGTGTAATCTATGAATGCTGTAGAAACAGCAAGTATGTTAGCATGCACTCCACACTCATTGTGATCTCAAATGGCCCCTTGCTGTTGTTTGTCATGTCCTTCCTTCCCCCTAGCTAATCAGCCCCCTGCCAAGGTGTGCCTCCCCACAAACCCCTTCAATAGAACTTGTGTCCTTTCCCAGAAGAAATCTTTCTTGATTACCACTCTCTTAGAATGAGTTACACTTAGACTATTAGTTTAGTCATCTTCCTCCCCCTCTTCATTTCATTTCTGAATCCTCAGTATTTGGCAGAATATATTGCACAATGTGGAGGCTTGATTGGGTTTAGATGTGTAATTGAAATTTTAGATAAACACAAACTGAAATTATCAATGTAGATGATGATTGTCAAGTTAATATTACAGGTCAAAGTAAGCAATGCGGTCATAATAGGCTGTGCAGGTACTACACTGTATGACGTGGTATCCTAAAATCAGGACACACATTTTAAAAGAAATACCGAAAAATCAGAATTAGTCCCGAGAAGGCACCTGGTATTGTGGAAACCCTGACAACAGAGGCAAATGACAAACATTTCAAGATGTTCCAGGTCAAAAGAGGTTTAGCAGCACAACTATAAGAACTTGGGTTGTTTAGTTTAGAGAAGAAAGCAATAAAAGTAACAGAATAATTGTCTTTAATACTGAGAGTTGGTTGAAAATAGCAAAAGAAACAGAATCACAGATCATGGAATGAAGACTCAACTCTGAGCTTAGGGAAGAAGAATTTTAAAACTTTCAGCCATATGACAGAATTCTTAGTAATAAAGTAATTATAACGCTTTAGCTTTTTCTAGTGTTTTTCCAAAGGGAGTGAATGGCAGTTTTGAGTGAAAGAATTCTTACTTATATAGAATTATTGTGGGCATTGCAGAACATTTAGCAACTCAGACTCCCACACACACAGTCTACTAATAGTAGTAGGTTATGGAATGAACAAAAAGGCCTTCACTCATTCACAAATGCTCTCAGTTGAAAACCACTGAAATTTATACTATATGTTAGAAATTGTCATGATAGGTTTTAATTTTTTTTGTTTTTAGTTATATTAATAAAGAAAAAAGATACAAACTATTATTCCCATATTAAGATTAGGAAATTGAGGGGCGGGCAGAAGGCGTGGTGGTTAAGGGCACTGGACTCCCATATGGCCGACTGTTCAAGTCCTGGTCCTGGCAGCTTGCTTTCTCTCTCTCTCTCTCTCTCTCTCTCTCTCTCTCTCTCTCTCTGCCTCTCTAGTCAAATTATAAATAAATAAATAAAGTTAAATAAAGTAATTTTTTTAAAAAAAGATTAGGAAATTGAAACTCTGCTATTAGAAGATAGACCTTCTGATCTGGTTGCCTGTTTGTATATCTGACAGCAGAGCACTTCAATATTTCTCTTAGATTATATGGTCTATTCAGACAACTGAAACTGTGTAGGGTTTCTGAGATGCTGACTATCAGTTTCACTCCCAAGTATTTTTCAGTGTCTATACCATTCACGTTTGGGATGCTGCCTCCTGTGGTAGCTACCACAGTGAGACAGCCTTGTTTGGTACCCTCGTTGCTCCTGGTTTGCCCTGTCCCACTATAATCAGACTTTCCTTTTCTGAGAGGTTTTTTATAGGGCACATGCACTCACAACAGAGAGAAAGAGAGACAGAAAGTGAAAAATCACCCCCCCGGGGGGTAATGGCCAGGCCACAATCCCTTCTCCTTCATTCTCCTCTCAGGATTTTGGGCATGCATGCACATGGGCCTGGCGTGAATTTGAAGTCACTGGTCCCGGGACTCAACTGCAGTCAACTACATGGGACTCCAGTGATGTAACCATTTCGCCATCTGCTGGTCCCTATAGTCAGTCTTACCATGTACCAATATGTGAAAATTCTTTTCTTACTGAAATCAAACATGTAATTTAAGTACAAAAAAATGAATAACTTGCCAAAGACAGTAAAATAAATAAAATGGAGTAAAGCCCATGTCAATATCAAAATAAATAAATTAGGGATAAAGAGTCAGACTGTAGTTATGTGAAAGAAAAGTGTTAATAGGTTACATGTAAAAATAGCCTAGGAAACTATCTAAACTTTGATTGCTCAATAGAGAAAATTCGTAAAAATTTGGTATGTTCATGCTGCAAAATACAATTATATGTTATTCTGCTATGAAAACAAGGTTAAATACTAATTCATTGAAGAAGAGGATGTGAGGAACAACATAATGGTTAAAACTTTGTGATCTCGAGTTAGACTGTCTTAGTGTGAATCCTGGCTTGGTAATTTATTAATTCATGACTTTGAGTAAGTTATTCAACTTCCCATACCTAAGCTTCCTCATTTTTAAAATGGAATAATTGTAGTGTTTACTTCATAAGGCAAGGATTAAATAAATTAATACATAAAAAGTGCTTAGAATATCCTCTGGAATGTTAAAAATTGTCCATAAATGTTGGCTATTATAATTATTACGTAGTTCTATAATTCCAACTCTTTCACTTTTTATCTGGGGAAAGTCATTCTATTACTCCAGGTTTGTTTCTTTGTCACTAAACAATGATTAAGAAGCTCCTGGGCCATCTTGATGGTGCAGTGGTAACGCTGCTCAAACAATGCTGAGTCTATATGGAAGATGCTGACTTTGGCTCCCTAGTTGACCTGTATATGCTGGGAGCACTTGCTCATGATCTCGGCTAATGGGGAAAGCCAGAGTGCTGGGAGTGGGAAGGTTGTGGTGTAGGATACTGTTGAGTATGCCTCTCTTTCTCTCAAAAGAAATGAACTCAAAAACTTAAAAAAAAAAAAAAAAAAAACAAGACTTAAAGGCATTAGTTTGAAAATTCTAGGGGGAGAGGTGTTGTATGCTTCCAAGGTAACCATATGCTAGTAAATGGACATCTATTTAAAGACCTATTTTTATGCTCCCAGCCCTGTACATATCTTTTTATTTTTCATTTTTAAATGTACTTAAAAATAACAACAGAAAACTAAGGTTGTACAGTGACAAAATTCTTTCAACCTTCGAACCTTAGGTAGGATACTCTCAATGGACACTAGCCCTTAGGGAGCCAAGTGTGTGTGCTGCTTATTTAAATACAGGTCAGTGGGAGCCCTGAAAGTATCAATGTACTGTCCACACTTCCCAGATGTCTCCGTCCTCTAAAGACCTGACGAGGTGGGCACCTGAGCATGGAGAGTCTCAGGTGACATCATATAAATCACCAGTGCCTACTCTATTAGACAACTGAGTTTTCATTCTTGAGAAGAAACTCATCCAAGTGCATGTTTCCTAGCACAGGTTCACAGACTATATTTTTTTCTTCTTTTCAATGTCTTCAGTGTGACTTTTGCCAAGTAATGAAGTTTTTTTTTGCTTTTGTTTTTGTTTTTGTATTTTTCCCTGAGTATTACATGAAGGCTACAGAGTTGGAAGGGGCAAGTCCTGGGTGTGAAAGCTCCAATTTATCTCATGTATTTTTTATTTTTGTAGCCATAATCTCTATTTTGCTATTTTAAGACTGCTGAAGTATTCCCAGGCCTTGTCTTGAAGAGTTGATGGATGGATGGAACAGCTGGATGTTCGAGATGATTTTGTAATTCCTTTTTTTTTTCTTTCTTTCTCTTCGTATTCATAATAAAATTGAGCAAACAATGAAATGTTGCTCTACTGGTTTAACAAGGAAAGAGAAAGACCCTAACTTGTGAGTGGAGAAGTCTTTTTTCGTGGGGAAGGCCCTTACTGCAACATCTATCAGGATTGTTACCCAAAGATTTGTCTTTAGTTCTTATTCATTTACTTATTTTTACATTTTTCCACAAACTTTTACTTTGCATATCAAAAAAATTCTGCTCAATCTCCATAGTTCTTGATAGTTAATAAACAACTTTCAAAATTTCCAAATATTGAATTTTAAAGATAATGTTCAAAATATTTTTTAAAATGTTGTATAATTTTGTTTGTGACTCTACAACAACAGAGTATGGTTTTAAATATTTTTGAGAAAATATTTACATGTCAACTACTCAAATTGTTGAAAAGCAAATGCCCAGCCTACAAGTTACACATAAACCTTCTCAATTCAGCCCTGTTTACCAAGTATTCTGTGATATAGCATTTGTTAGCAAAGATCAGTCTCTTTTTCTTCCTTCAATGTCTTTCTCAAGATAATCCTCTGGTGTGATTGCTCTTTTGCAATCTCTACTTATTACAATGCTGGGCTGGAAAAGTCCAGGTTATTTTATGTTATAAATTCTTTTATATATCTTCTCTAATCCTCTCTGCCAGGCAAAACTATTTATGGGGCCAGGCCATCTTTCTAAGAGCTTCTGTTAGCTTATGCGAAATCCACCTTAGTTCCATAGTTTTCTGATTAATCTTCAGATATGACATCCCAGTCAAAGCTCTGTCCAATGAGTATTTCCGATTTCTGATTCAATGCAACAAGCATTATTGAACTTATGCAAATAACCCTTCTGCCACAAAGTAAGAATACTCCCAAATATTTCCAATTCAAGAGGGGTCAGGAAGGAAGAAAAGTTTGTTTCCATTTAAAGAAGCAAACAAGAAAAATATTTTAACAAATTGCTGAACCTACCAACAACTTAAAAGAAAGTAAAATGCTTAAATTGGGAACTCAAAGCATAGTAAAAAAAAATAAATCAGTAATGTTTCACTCAAAAGTCATAAAATTCTATTTCACCTGTTCAGTCTTATGTTCAATCTTTCTTCTGTTGAATATGCAGTGTTACTGTGGTCCAATCTTTCTCTTTAAATCCTGGAAGTTAACATCCAACATTATTATTGACATTTCTTGTCCCTAGCATTAAATTGGTCATTTTCTTGGTTGCCTTTTGTTCTCTTATTTCTGTATGTGTGTCTTTACTTTTCCTGGTAGAGCACTCCTTTCAGAACCTCTTGAAGAATGGGTCTGCTATTGGCAAATTCTTTCAGGTCTTGTTTATCTGAGAATGTTTTTATCCTTTCTTTCCATATGAAAGATATTCTTGCCGGGTATAGTATTCTTCGTTGAAACTGTTTTTCACTTAACACTTTGAGTATATTTTCCCCTTCTTTCCTTGCTTGCACTGTTTCTGATGAGAGGTCTGAAGTTAGCCTGACTGGATAACCTTTATAAGTGTAACCTGACATTTCTCTCTTGCCAATTTTAGTATCTTGTCTTTGCCTGTAGATTGGCCAGTCTGGCTATGATGTGCCTTGGAGAAGATCTTCTTGGGTTGATTCTATTAGGTGTCCTTTGTATTTCTTGGGTCTGGATATTTGAATGCCTCTCTAGATTTGGAAAGTTTTCTTCCAAGATTTCATGGGATAGATTATCAATGCCCTTATTAGTTTCCTCACCTTCTGGGATACTGATTATCCAGATGTTTGGGCACTTAATGCTGTCTAGTATTTCTCGTATAGTATTCCCATTTTCTCAGTTTTTTTTTTGGTTGTTTTTTTCTAGATCAGAGGTTTTGCCTTCAACACCTGAGATTCAATTTTCTGCATGGACTAATCTGCTTTTAATACTTTCAAGGGAGGTTTTGATTTCCTAAATGGCAGCCTTCATCTCTAATAGCTCCATTTGCTTATTTTTTATGGTGTGTATTTCCTCTTTCAGATCATGGAAGAACTTCAACACCTCCTGGAACTCGATGTCTCTTTTCTCCTGCATCTTCTGGAGTTCATTATCTCTCAGCTCTTGCATCTCATTTAGTTTTGTCACTATAAATATTCTGAATTTCCTATCAGACATTTCCACGAGTTCTACTATACTGTCTGTGGATGATGAGGGATTGTTCTTTTCCCTTAGAGGAGAGATATTTTCTTGGTTTCTCACTTTTCTTGTGTCTCTGTGGTGGTTTCTGTTCATCCTGTGACAAAATCTCTCCTCCACTTGAATATTTCAGGAGTCTAGAAGATGGAATGTAGAGTATAGTTTCCCTGAAGAGGCCAGGACACACCTTAGCTTTAAAATGGCTTCTTGGCTGAATATTTTGGGAGTCTAGAAGATGGGGTTTAGAGTATAGCTTCTCTGAGCAGACCAGGACACACCTCAGCTTTAAAAACTCAGTTTTGTCTTTAGTTCTTGCACCTGGCTTGAGGATCCAAAAAATTTTGTTTTTCCAAGTTATGCCTTTCCTTCCTAATTGTAAGCGCATACAATAATAGCAACTGTTTATACTGGGAAGCAGATATTGTTACTGAGAACACACCAGTGGTTTTCTTGCTATTGAGCTGATGATGCCTTGTGAATGTATGATCTATGGAGACACTCCTATAGTTGTACCTGCTCATGCTACCTGTCTGTTGGAAAATAAATTTGGAAATTTTTCCCAAAAAATAAAAATTCTAGTTGTATAAAAGCAGTCATCATAATTGTTTTCATCACCCCCCAGATTTTCACTGGACAGAACTTACCAATGTATCAAAACAAAAGTATTGCTCATTAGTAGGCATTAGCTTTTAAATTTTACATAACCTTTGCTTCCTATCAGTATTTTGCTGAAATCTGAGTAGCAGTTATTTTTAGTTGTTCCTTGAATTAATGGGTTCTGTTAACACTTTATGACAATTGTGCATAGTTCAGTCTTTGTAACTGCCCACCCAAAGAACATAACGTGCAGACTGGCTATCATAAGCTCTATTTGCTTAGTGAGAAGGGGAAAGGATATAATCTTTGCAAGTACAACATGTTCAGAGCTTTGGAATATTCAATTTGCTTATCTTCTAAGAGATTTGCTCATGTAATATCTATGTTTTATGTCTTAATCTAAGACAACTTTTTCTGCAAAGCCCACACTCCAATTGCTGCATTTTATCCTGTCAGCTATGTCTTTGGGATCCTGTCTAATAAAACATACAAGTGTCTTTTTCTCCCCCTATTCATTATCACTAAAAGCATTCCTGTATCTTATTTGGTGCTAACAAATGTCTACTCAATTTGTGAAATGATAGGAAATCTATGTTTTAAGTCATGCTTGTCAGCCACCTGATCTTCCACTAGAGTTAGGAAAGTTTAGCTCATGAATGCTGCTTGAATATATCAGCTCCATGAATTATTCTACTCAGCATGAAATAGTAACTTTTATGAAAGAAAAAAAAAAACCTTATATGTAATTAGTTAATAAAGCCAATAAATTATCCTAAAGATGACTGTCATTCATCAAAAATTAATAATATTTCTATTGTATTCTAGACACTATACTAGACATGCACATTTTAAAAACTTAAGACAACATTGCTCTAGCCATTGAAGGGATCATAGTATTATGAGAGAGAATAGAATTCCAAAAATAAAATTATATTTTAAAAGAATCTAAGTATAAAGTTGGGAGGGGTAGATCAAATATGCCTTAGAGAGTAATTCTTCTGGTGGAAAATGTGAGAAAAAGAGAGAAAGAAATATAGAGTGACAAAATAAAAAAATGTGATTTGAAAAACATGCTGGTCACAGGTACATGAATGCCCCAAATTCCAGTGGGATAGAGAAATGGAGGTTAAGGGATTGCAGTATGACCATGCTCCATTTGGTGGATGCCTTCTGCCAGTTTCTCTCTCTCTTTGTCTTTCTCTCTCTCTTTCTCTCTGCCTCTCCCTCTGGTGAGTATATATGCCGTCTATCAATTAAAAAAAAATGGGAAAAGAAGAAAATGCACTCAAAAGACTAATGATAAATTAGATGATGAGAAATATCAAAGATGACTTAAAAAGTTGATAACCCACGATACTGAGTGGATGATGGTGCCTTTGAGACAACTAGATAAATGGAATGAGTGCCCATGAAATAAATCTGGGCCAGATGTAAGAGGCAGCAACAATTTAGGAAAAAGTGGAAGCCATTGTGGTGAGTGCCATTATTCCCAGATGGATGTATAGAGAAAAATAACAAAGAAGCATCATGAGAAATGCACAAGACAAGACTAAAAGGAAATTGAGAATGAAAAGTTAGATAAAAATATAAATTTCCTGTAGTATTTCATTTATGATGAATAATTTATACAATTGTCATTCATTTAAATAAATCTCAATGAGAAATAGAAGTCTGGAGAAAATATCCGAATTTATGTAACGGTTTAGTACTCTTACACACACAAAAGAAATAGTCAAACATGGGTGGTGGCCTTTGGTAGCTATGGCCAAAATTAAGGCTCAGGATTTGCACGGCAAGAAGGAAGAGGAGCTGTTGAAACAGCTGGAGGATCTGAAGGTGAAGCTGTCCTAGCTGCGCGTTGCCCAAGTGACAGGCTGAGCTGCATCCAAGCTGTCCAAGATCTGAGTAGCCCGCAAATCCTTTGCCTGTGTTCTCACCATCATTAACCAACTCCAACTCAGAAAGAAAACCTCAGGAAATTCTACAAAGGCAAGAAGTACAAGATCCTGGACTTGCAGCCCAAGAACACCCATGCCACGCACCAGCAACTCAACAAGTACTAGGAGAGCCTGGAGACCAAGATGCAGCAGCAGAAGGAGCAGCTGTATCCACTGCACAAGTTCGTGTCAAGGCCTGAGCGCGTCCTCAATAAAATGCAGAACTGGTTGGCACAAAATAAATAAATAAACAAATAAGAAGATTAAAAAAAAAAACAACAAAGCCAAAAGCTGGCTCTTTTAGAAGATTAAAAAAAAATTTTTTTTTTTACCTAAAACAACCAAGGAAAAAATCAGGAATGAAAACAGGGAGACTACTGATGTTACAGAAATATAAAAATACTGTAAGGGAATAGTTTGAACTATATGCCAACAAACTAGATAACCTAGACAAAATGGGGAAATTCTTGAAAAAACATAACCTACCAAATTCAGGAAGCAATAAACAAACTGAATAAAGCTATAAACAACTGAGATCAAATTAATAATCAAAGAATTATGTATAAAGAAAAGCCTGGAATCAGATTTCTAAACATCTTCTAACATGATTCCTAATATTTAAATGTTCAAAAGAGTTACTCCTGAATTCTTCTAAACATGTTTTTAAAATTAATATCAGTTAATTGTTGGCCACCGCCGCTGGCCGCCGAGCCAAGATGGCGCTGCTGGCTGCATAGGGAGGCGTGTCTCCAGTACTACAAACAACTCCTTCGATGGACATGTTTTAGAGACAGCCAATCAGGACTTGCCTCATACAGGCGAAGGAACTTGCGGGCGGGGCCGCCGGGAGGATCCTATATATATGGGGGAAAAGGGAAGGAGAAAGAGAGAAAAAAGAAAAAGGAAACCTGTGAATAAAGACTGCGTGAGGAAGAACCGGGTGTCGTGTCATCTCTGCAGAAGTGACGCCGACAAGTGGTGGCCCGTACGGGGAGCACACCATTGAGCACAGAAGGTTCAGAACCTCTGAGTCTACAGGGCAGCTAGCTGGTAAGTACCAGACGGGGGTCCCGGAAGGAAGACCTCGGTAAAGAGGTGGATAAAAGACCTTGGTAAAGAGGCAGATAGAAGATCTCGGTAAAGAGGCGGATAGAAGACCTCGGTAGAGAGGCGGATAAAAGACCTCGGATAAGAGGCAGACTGAAGCCATTGGCTGAAAGTAACGAATAAAAGAGAACAACGACGATGGGGGCTGGGCCATCTCAGCCGATCGTCAAGGCGCTCAGAGAGCTCCTAAAGTCGAAAGGGCTTAAATTGAGGGATAAGACACTTCAGTACTTTATAGATCAGGTGGATGATGCAGCCCCCTGGTTCCTCCATTCGGGGCGGCTCACGCCCACATGCTGGGATAAACTAGGCAGGGACCTAGACCTGGCTGCGGAGGACGATAGGCTTTCTGGAGGGGTTAGGCCGCTCTGGAGGCTTGTCCGAGCGTGCCTTGAGGATCAAAGATGTGTACGGACAGTGAGGGAGGGCCAGGAGGCGTTGGAGTCCCTCCGGGAGCAGCGCTCTCAGGAAGAGAACGGGGCCGCCAAGATGGCAGAAGCCTGCGGGGAAGATGACGATCATGAAGTAAGACAATTAGTTGAGGAAGTTAAAGGTTGGGAGGTTGCCGAGGGGGAAGAGGAAGACTGGCCTCTACCCACGGCTCCTCCCCCTTATAATCCCTCCACCCCACAAAAGGAGAACCCAGAGGGCAGAGCTTCTTTCTGCCCCTGGGGCTTGGCGGGAGGCCAGACAGCTTGGGCCTGTTGGGGCATTTCCCGTTTTTGCATATAATGCTGGGAATAGATATCATGAGCCCCTAGATTATCAGACCATCAAGGCTTTAGCAGAGGCCGTAAAGACATACAGGAATGGTGCAGCTTTTACTGTCGGCCTCGTTGAGACTCTACAGCGGTACTGTATGACACCCAGTGATTGGGGAACGCTTGCGAGGACTTGCCTGTCCCCGGGTCAGTATCTTGACTGGAAAGCTATTTACCTCAAGGGGGCGCAAGCCCAAGCCGCCCGGAACAGGGCCTCGGGACAGGTGGCGTGGGATGTGGATATGTATATGGGACAGGGCAGGTTCGCCAATCAACAAGTATAAACAGGCAATCAACAAACCTACCCTCAGGCATTTTACGATCACATCAATACTATAGCCATCAAGGCCTGGAAAATGTTTCCCAACAAAGGGGAACCACAGGCCAACCTTACAAAAATCACTCAGGGCCCCACAGAACCCTTCTCTGATTTCATGGCCAGAATGATGGACACAGCGGGCAGGATGTTTGGTGATGCGGATGCAGCCATGCCTTTGGTCAAACAGCTTATATTTGAACAGTGTACAAAAGAATGTCGCAATGCAATCCTCCCACCCCGTACTTTCTACTTCCAGCCTGGGACACCCCAGCAAGTGGAGCTCCAGATAGTTGTTAAAGTATTTGAGCTTACCCCCGGACCTTTCAACCTCATTTCTGACTCCCATTACGTAGTCTCCATCTTAAAATACTTAGAGGCAGCAGGAGGACTTAGCCGCTCCAGTCCCATTCACAGCCATCTTATTCACCTTCAGCAGCTTATCCAGGCCCGGTGCGAACCATTTTATGTCACACATGTCCGAGCACATACCGGACTTCCTGGCCCCCTTAGTGAGGGCAATAACATCATCGATCACCTCACCCATAACACTCAGGCTTACCTTGCGTTGCCCACTGAGCAGGCACGGGTTTTCCACCAGAAATATCATGTCAATTCTAAAACACTTAGGGCCCACTTTGGTATCCCACGCAACCAGGCTCGAGAAATAGTCAAAGCATGTCCCCAATGCGTTATTCATTTCCATCTACCGACGTGGGGGGGTAAATCCCAAGGGCCTCAAACCACTCCACCTCTGGCAAATGGATGTCACACATGTCCCAGAATTTGAGACACTTAAGTATGTCCATGTTTCGGTGGATACGTGTTCAGGCATCATTCATGCTACTGCCCATACAGGGGAAAAGGTAAAAGATGTCATAAGTCACTGTCTCAACGCCTGGGCAGCCTGGGGGCAGCCTCAACAGCTTAAAACGGATAATGGCCCCAGTTATACAGCCCGGTCATTTTCACAATTCTGCAACCACATGGGAATCATGCTCACACATGGCCTACCATATAACCCTCAAGGTCAAGGTGTAGTAGAGAGGGCTCATCGCACCCTCAAGGAGCTCCTACCAAAACAAAAAGGGGGAGTCAGCAAAGGTCACTCCCTGAAAGACCGCATCGCAATAGCACTCTTAACACTCAATTTTTTTCAGCTCGATTCCCAAGGGTGCTCGGCTGCCGACGCACCATGCACCGGGGCTGAGCAAGCAGGGAAAAGTAAAATGGAAGGACATCCTCACGGGGCGCTGGAGGGGACCAGACCCTGTGTTGGTTTGGTCGAGAGGATCTGTTTGTGTTTTCCCACAGGACGAACCAGACCCGGTGTGGGTCCCAGAGAGGTTGGCACGATGCCTTCCATCCCAGGAGAACCTGCCTGCTGATACACCGAGCCCTGATGATGGCCTGGGGATGCCATCTCCTCCTGGGGACACTGACGCTCCCCCAGGGGGCTCAGTCTGAACAACGACGGACTTTCCCAGTATCTTACAGGTCCCTGGAATCAGAGCTTTGATACCCTCTCTGAGGAGCTCCGGTGGAGCATCATCCACATTAACTCAACGCGAGTTGATACCGCCTTCGCCAGCAGGATAGCTGCGTGGATCTCTAAAGCTGCGCTCCATCTTAAGGAGTGGGCAGGGATGGGGTCCCTTGGCCCCCTTCTTGTCTTCCTATGTGGGGGTTGCCTTCTCTGTCTGCACAGATTGAGGGCCCAATGCAATTGCGACCGCGCCTTCCTCTTCCTTGTACAAGCATTTGCCGCTATCGAAGAAGGATACTCCCCTGCGGCTTGGCTGGCCCAGTTGCAGTAAACCCCTATCAGCTCAGGGTGCGAGGCAAAGCACTGCACTCCGGGGGCCCTTGATGGGACCTGGAGGAAGGCAAGTCCGGGTGCATATGGGTTGATGCCGACAACACACCCATCCCCATAAAAAGGCATCGGACAGGCTGACCTGGGGGATGCCCCTGGGCCCTTCCACAGGTCAGTGAGCAAGTCCACCACATCTGGGGCCCGTGACCTCTACCTTCTCCTGACAAAAACAAAAAGGGGGAACTGTTGGCCGCCAAGCCAAGATGGCGCCGCTCGCTGGATAGGGAGGCATGTCTCCAGTACTACAAACAACTCCTTCTATGGACATGTTTTAGAGACAGCCAATCAGGACTTGCCTCGTACAGGCAAAGGAACTTGCGGGCGGGGCCGCCGGGAGGATCCTATATATATGGGGGAAAAGGGAAGGAGAAAGAGAGAAAAAAGAAAAAGGAAACCTGTGAATAAAGACTGCGTCAGGAAGAACTGGGTGTCGTGTCGTCTCTGCAGAAGTGACGCCGACAGTTAATATTATGATGACAATATTACCCAAATAAATCTACCAAACAGTGGGGGAGTTTTGTGGAAATTAACAAATTAATGATAAAATTCCTATGGAAATGCAAGGGACCTAGGATCTTCAATACAATCTTGAAAAAGAAAAAACTGGAGTATTTTTACCTCCCAGTCAAAAGTTATACAAGCTACCTTAAACAAGGCCATGTAGTATTGACAAAGACTAGATCAAACAGATCAATAGAATGGAAACAAGTTTTCAGAAATAAACCCATACATTTATAGTCAATTTATTGACTTATTTATTTTTTTAAGTTTTTGCTATAGAGTTCGTGTTTTCACCAGAGAGAGAGAGAAAGTGAAATTCACTCCCCACCCCACGCTGCAATCCTTCCTTCACCAGTCTCCTCTCAGAATTATGGGTAGACACGCACAGGCAATCAGCATGATTTTCAAACTGCCAGGTCCAGGACTTGAATCTCAAAGCCAACCTTGTGGGATGCAGTACCTTAAATTCCATGCCACTTGCTGGCCCAGTCATTTTATTTTTGAGAAAGATGTCAAGAAAATTCAAAGAGGAAAAAATATTTTTTTCAAAAGAGGGGGCAGAGGGACTAGCAGATGGCATAATGGTTATGTTGCTGGACTCCCAGGTAGTCGACCATGGTTAGAGTTCCAGACTCTGTAGCTTAAAACTCATGTCAGATGCGTGTGCATGCATACCCAAAATCTGGAGAGGAGAATGGATTAGAAGGTGTTGTGGTGTGGCCATGTCCTCTGGGGGGTAATTTCTCACTTTCTGTCTCTTTGTCTTTCCAGCAAGTGCATGCACCCTACAGCAAAAAAATCTCTCATAAGAAAAGAATGGGGAGGCAGAGACAACTGGATATCTCCATGTGATAGAACGGTGTTAGACCCTGACACTATATCACATAAAACTTAACTCAAAATAGATCAAAGACCTAAATGTAACAACTAAAATTATAAAATGCATATTTCTTTTAAAATGTGTAAATCCCATGGCCTTGAGTTAGTCAACAATTTCTTAGATATTGGACTTCCACGTGGTCAACCATTGTTTGAGTCCTGGACCCAGTAGCTTGAAACACACTGGGTGCGTGTTCATGCATGCCCCAAATCCTGAGAGGAGTATGGCAGAGAAGGGATTTCAGTGTGGCCATCCCTCCTGGGAGGTGATATCTCACTTTTTATCTCTCTGTCTCTCCAGTGAGCATGCATGCCCTAAAGCAAAAATCTCTAAAAAAAAAAAAAAAAAAAAAAAAAAATGTGCTTTGAGGGCACAATTAAGAACGTGGAAAAAGGCACAAAATGGCAGAAAATATCTGCAAGTCCTATATCTGATAAAGTCAAATACATAAAAATGCATAAAGCACTTTTACAATTTTTTTAATTACTTAATATTTTTATTATTTTTTTTAATTTGTTATAGGGCACATGCACTTTCCAGAGAGAGAAAGAGAGATTGGGAAAGTGAGAAAGCAAGATGCCAGTTTCAGACTGGAATCTCCATTGGCCATGTGGAAATCCAGCACCCTAACCACCACACCAAATAACTCTATTAAAATGCAGGCAAAGAATTTGAATAGAGATTTTTTTCCAAAGACTTTCAAATAGCCAATACAGACATGTATTCAGCATCAATGGTCATTAAAGAAATGTAAATCAAAACTCACAATGTGATTATCATCTCTCAACTACTAACACAAATAACAAGTGTTGGCCAAAATGTGAAGAAATCAGACCACTTGGACATTGTTGATGGAAAGGTAGAATATGTAGTGTTCTTTTTTTTTTTTTTTTTTTTTTTTTTTTTTTTTTTTTTTTTTTTTTTTTTTGAGAAGTTTTTGCTATAGGGTGCGTGTGCTTGCCAGAAAGACAGAGAAACAGAGAGACAGAAAGCAAGAAATCATACCCCCCCCCCCCCAGGGGGGATGGTCACGCCACAATCCCTTCTCCTCCATTCTCCTCTTGGGATCTTGGGCACACACGCACATGCGCCCGGCGTGAGTTTTAAGCCACCAGGTCTGGGACTCAAACAACTACATGGGAGTCCAGCGACACAGCCATTACACCAGCTGCTGGTCCCGGTCATTCTATAAAACAGTCTGGCAAGTCCTCAAACTGCTAAAGATAAGAATTATCATCCAATCCAACAATTCCACTCCTAAGTATGTATCCAAGAAAATTAAAAACACATACAAACAAAAACTTCTCTGTGAATGTTTATCAGCAGTATTATTCATGATAGCAAATAAGCAAATTTTCAACTTAATAGCAAATAAAAAATATATCCATTGCATGTAATATTAGTCAATGATTTAAAAAAGGGTTGAAATATTGATTTATGCTGTATCATGAATAACCTTGGGAACATTGTGCTAAATGAAAGAAGCCAGTCACAAAAGCCACATTTTTGCTATTTACAAAACATCCCAGAATAGGTAAACCCAGAATCAGAGTAGATTAGTGGATGTTAGAAGTTGAGGGAAAGGAATGGAAGTGACTGGTAACTGGTATGGGTTTCTTTTTGAGGTAATAAAAATATACTAGAATCAGATAATGGTGGTAGTTGCACAGTCTTGTGAATATATTAGAAACTACTTAATTATACACTTTAATAGAATTAATTATATGGTATGTGATTTATATCTTAAGTAAAAATAAATGGCAAGCATGCACACATATACACAGATACACCCATACATCATGGACATTATTAAATGCTTAATAAATATTTGAAGAAGAGCTGAAATGACTGAAAGAACCAATACATGTTAACACCATGCTAAAAAGGAAATGAAAAGAAAAGAAATATCCATATTAGTGATAGATTGGTGATAGAATTATGAATCGTTTCTACTCTCTGTGGTATGGGTTTGTATTTCATTTTTTTAAAGGTTTTTGCCAAAGGGCACGTATGCTTACCAGAGATACGGAGAGAGACAGTGAGAAGAAAAGTGAGAAATCACCTCCCGGGGAGATGACTATGCTATAATTCCTTTTCCTCTATTCTCCTTCTGGGGTTTTGGGCACACACATATATGTACTTGATGTGATTTTCAAGCCACCAGGTCAGGGAACTCAAATGCAGTGGCCATGTGAGGGTCCGGAACCTTAACCACCATGCCACCTAATGACCCTCAAATATTTTTATTACTATTGCAATTAAAAAAAAAAAAAACCTGCAATGTGCAATTTAGAATTATTTATAAAACTGATTCCTGCTCCCTAGTTATGGCAAAGTAAGGTTAATTTGTATATAAAAGTATCTTCCAGAAAGAACCTTACTTAAAAATATAAATCCAAACATTGAACCAACTTCCCCCTTTGGCATATACAGAAGTGATATACCTTTCTTTAAAAGCATTTATTTATACTTTGCCTCAGTTCCACCATCAACTTAGTAGTCCATGTACATACACAACAAAGCATTTTTAAATCTAAACAGCATTTTTGATTGCTTGAAGAGGATTTCTTAATGAGAGACATATGTAAAGCAAATTTAAGCCTGTATACACATTTACTTACACACATAGACCATGTACAGACATCTGGGTTTATTTTTACTCATAGGTTCCTGGACATTGAATCAGCAAATCTGTAGATTTTGCTATTATGACATACTTGGGCGGAAAAAAAGCTATGATTAGATATGCTTGGTATTTTAAAGCAGAGGAAAATGTAGATATGACAGGTTAACCATGTTCAATTATTTCCAAATATGTACTACTTTGTCATCAGGTCTTGTATCTTTGCTGGCATATTGCAGCTATAAATATCTGAGCAAGATAAGACTTTAGACAACATAGATTGATACAAAACAAAGCAATGGAATTTAATAGGAGATGATGAGAGAAATTAGAAGCAAAGAAATACAGGAAAAAAAGTATTCAGTAATTCGAGGAAATTTATAAGTATTGATTTGTGATAGAAAAATAAAAATAGATTTTTGTTTTGTAAATAATAGAAAAACAACAGGATCCTTAACCATTTAGCTTACTACATACTAAAGGGTACTATCTAACTTTGACAGGATTGTTTTGAATCATTAACAGCAAATGATTGCTAAGTATTTACAGTTATTTCTAGAATTATGTTAGATCAGAAGGATACTATGCTTACAGTCCCTTTGAAGACTTTCCCTGTGAATTAAGCAAAATTAATTGCCTCTTCTTTTCTGTGAGCACTCATTATAGCCCACTCTTTCATTATGAGGACAAAAACTACTTTTGGGACTAGCGTAATGGCTTTTCCCACTATCGAGTCCAAAGTTGTTTCCCAGGAGGCCAGAGAGAATCTAAGCCTATGACTACTTTTTCCTACATGAGGACAGAGCCTCCTATGAGCATTAACAGACCATTGATAATGGGATGCTACATCCTGTCCCAGGTATAACGTTAACTTTTTTTTTTGGGGGGGGGGGTGAAGAATTATTTACCTAATTTTATTTATTTATTTATTTGTTTTAATTTTTGTTATAGGGAATGTGCACTTACCAGGGAGAGAGAGAGAGAAAGAAAGCTGTCAGATCTTGGACTTAAACTGTGGTTGCCCGTGTGGGAGTGCAGCACCCCAATCACCATACTACTTGCCAGTTACTAGGCAGTGTTTTTATGATGCATAGTAAACCTTCTTATTTCTTAAGTAAAGCACATTCAGAAACAAAGACTTTTGATTTTCTTTTAACTGATTACTAATCTAAGAATTTCAAACTCATCTATAAGCTATAAGACTCCATTTCTAGGTATCTCACCTTTTTGGGCCAGACCAATGTAAAGACTGATTATGCTGACTGACAATTCTCCTGCCCCCAAAACTATATAAAAGGAATCACTGTATCAGCACCACAAAAAAACAGGCTTGTCTTTCTCAGGTCTGGTCACTCGATTTCGTGCTTAGTAATAAACCACAGAGTTGGTTATTTCTGTTGATCATTATTACATTCATGAACTCTTCACAATAGTTTTTACACCATCTCCTCTAGTCAACTGAAGCTCTTTCAGGACAGACACAAGAACTTATTCAGTTCTACATCCATTGTACCTCACATACTTGGTAAATAAGTTTTGGCTGAATGAATAAATTAGTATTGTTTCTGTACCTCGTATTTTTGTCCTATATGTTTTATGTAACACAGTGTTTAAATGTTTCCCATTATGGAGTATAAAGAGCTATCACACTGTTGCCAACCATAAACAGTGAGTTTAGGGATGACAAATATTCAACTTGTGAGTTGCTGTTTTTCTTGTCTCATGGCCATGGCAGGCCTGTGTAATCAGTCACAGTATTTTTACTACAGGGTTCGAATGAACCTTTAGAACCTTTTCATCACAACATCCTGAGGAGCCACTGTTACCCAGTCAAAATAGGTACAAGCTTTGCCACCAACTGCTATTCCTGATCTTTTGACCACTCTGAGAGGAATCTTTTCTTTGAAAACCCATTAATTTCCCTGTATGTAATGTGAGTTACCTAAAGACACTATTATATGTGTCCTGCAATTCTTCTGCAAGGTCATGTTAAATGAGATTCTTCTGACACTTCTCATGGCCTATAAAGTGTTTTCAACATTAGACCACTACCAATAGTCACTATTTTTAACCAGAGAGCATAGAGCCCATTAATAAAAGTTACTACATTTACTTCTCATGAAGCTAAAGGGGAATATAAGAAACATAAACGCTTGTGGATGGGACTCTTGAACTATCCCTCTTGGAGTAAGTCCTGCTGGCAAACAAATTGCTACCCTTGGCTGTACAGAGAAGGCCCTGCTGATTGAGTTAGCAAGTAAGGAACCTTTGCATTCCTGTAGGTGTGGATTATCCTCTTCCTGCTGCTCTGAAGCATCTGATCCTCAGGCCAGCACAAAGAACACTGCGTGTGTCTTTAAGCGAAGCAGTAACAGACAGTAAAGAAAGGCTCTATGGGAGGGCATGCAGAGAAGACAACTAAAATTGCTACACCTACCTCCCAACACCATCCCCAAGCCAAGATTTGTGTGTCCTGGTAGGAGCCTGCAACAACTCTGGTAAGGGCACAGTCCCAGACCAGTCTCTCCCACCTCTAACAAATGCAGAACTGCTTTTGGAGATCAGGAAATCTGTGTATCAACAGCTTGTCTACACCCCTTGTTGGTAGTGAGAACTGAGCAGTGAACTCAGAAAATGCCAGTAGTAGACATTATCTCCAGCTGGCTTAACACACACACACATACACACCCACCCTTTCAATATTCTTAAAATTCAATTTCTCATAAACTCCATGTGGTCACCAAAGCAAAATCCCTCATCCAAATCTCTTTATGATTACTTTCCTAACTCATGTTTTATGTGGATTTTTCTAAACACTTTTTTAAATATCATCTCCTCTTTAATAAGTGTGGCTGCAGTCATTCTTCTGTAGGAAGGATGAACTATGGTGGAGGGCTGGTGATCAGGAAGCTAGGCGTGGAAGCAATGGGACATGGAGTACCCCAATGTCTGAGTGGAATACGAAGCAATGAGGACAAAGGCGTCAGCTGCTGTTTGTGGAATCCTGGCTACCGTTTCTAGTTGTGTATATAATTAGTTTATCATACTAGGTATTAAGAAATATCTGCCAATATTATTGAACTTGTGTGTGCGTGTGCTAAATACTGTACTGGGCACTTCAAATGCTTTATCTCAGTTGATTCTCAAATCAAATTTAGGAGGTAGACATTACTGTCTTAACTTTATGAATCCGAACAGTGAGGCTTAGATAGGCTAAACGATACACTCAGTATCACACTGCTAATAGCCAGAGGGATCAGAATCAAACCTAAGCATATCCCCACCCAGAAACAAAAAGTTGAAAGTTGCCATATTACTTTCGAGAGTCTTAAAAGCCAGAATAAATTCAAAACTTTCAAAGTCATCAAAAACAAGAAAAGCCTGAAAAATCATCACAGTCTAAGGACACCAAGGAGCCATGGTGACCAACAAAATGTAATGTGGTGTATGAGATGAGATCCGGGGACAGAAAAAGGGCATTCACTAAAAACTAATAAAATCCAAATTGTCTGGAGTTTGGTTAATAATGTTGCAATATTTTCAGTTTTTAAATTTTGATAAATGTATCATCATATCAGGTGTTTATGAGAAAATTGGCTGAAGGTACAAGAGACTCTCTGTAATATTCCTACAACTTTTCTGTAAATCTCTCTCTTTTTTTTTTTTTTTTTGTGAGAGATTTTTGCTTTAGTGTTTGTGTGTTCACCAGAGAGGAGAGACAGAAAGTGAGAAATCACTCCCAGAGGGGATGGCCATGCTGCAATCCCTCTCCTCCATTCTCCTCACAGGATTTTGGGCATTAACGCACATGCACCTGGTGTGAGTTTTAAGCTACAGAGTTGGGACTGGAACCACAGTCGACTATGTGGGAGTCAAGCAATGTAATCATTATGCCATCCGCTGGTCCCACTACTTGTCTTTTTATCAAAGAAGTTCCTTCATCCTCCCAGGATTGTGGGGCCCTCATTCTGGTAGCTCTGCTTCTCCCTGTTCCAAAGCTGACGTGCTCTCCCAACTCATGCCACCTGTTCCTGATTGAATTCAAGTTCATCAGGCTCTAAAATCTATTCCTAAGCAACCCTGTCTTGTCCTGACATTTTCCTTCTCTGAATTCCTACTTTGCTCTTCTTCATTTTAACACCTATATATAAAGTTGCTTTTATTATTTAATCTAATATTATATGCATTCTGTTTCTCTTCTTACCCAGGAGTCATTTAGAAAGGATTTTAAGGGAAGGGTGGGGAGAAGGAATTACAAAATAGTACACACACACACAAAAAAAAAAATGTGGGAATAATCAGTATGCTATTTATTTGTAATAAGGTGATGATTCTTTTTTTGTAGACATATGTCAGTCGTGCTAAAATTGTACCCTTTTAATTTGTACGATTTAGTATATGCCAGTTATAGAGTAATAAAGTTATTTGTCTACGCAACTAAATGTTTTGTTTTCTAATTTATTTGTTTATTGTTTTATATAATGATTGTAAGATAAAGTGATTTTTATTATTTTCTTAGTTTTAGGCCAAAAGTAAACCTTAATTTTAATTAGTGAAAATATTACATGAGTATATTAGAAAGTTATGAATGTTCTCTAATTTTAAATAGATTGAAATATATATTTCTTTTCATTAATCTACTAAGGCAAAAGGAAAAGTATCTCAATACTATTGTATCCTGGCAACTTTTGAAGTGATTGCAATTTTTAGAAAATTAGCAAATTAGATCACTACCAAGAGTTTATGGTATAATGGCAATTATGTGTCCCAGAGTAACCTCTTCACCTGGCTCTTCACAGTAGTCTAAATAAACTTAACCTAAACCTTTCAATTACTTTCCAATTGCTGGTGCCCCAAGCCCAACCACAGCCTGGCTCTTTTACCTGGAGACAGGGATATGACTTGTGTGAAGGTACTGAACCAAACTACTTATGGTTTGTCAAGAATCGACTATACTAGCTGCAACTTCTTCCCTGACTAGGACCTATAGTATCAATTTACACTACAGATAACTGGTACATAAGAGGCCCCAACGCAGAGGGAAGGTGGCACAGGACCTAGCTACAGCCTTCCCATTGGGCCTGTCTCCTTAGCCAGTTTCCTCTCTAGGTCCATTCCTACTCAATAGCCCCCCCCCCCCCCCCCGTTTTTTCCTCCCTGCTGACCAGTGGGCTTTTGCAATTTTTACCCTTTTTTTTTTCATCTTTCCTATTGGCTACAGTGCTCATTAAACACTAAACCAGCTCCACTTTCTTGCCCTGCTTCACTAAACCTGCCTACCATATGCAAACTGGTATGGTTATTAATTTACTTTCACTCACGCTCTGCATAATGTCATCCACTCAAATCATTAACAATGATGCCTACAATTTTTGCATTTGCATTACCAAACAAAAACATTACTCTTTCACTTTCATTTTCCTTTCATACCTAACATATAGCAAGACTTTTCTACTGTAAAATATAATGGAAAAGAGCTTCATAACTGGAGGTCCAAGTCTCTCAAGTGGGTCACTTATCTTAAATAACTTACTAAACTTACTAAGTTCCAGTTTCTTCTTATTTCAAATGACATTGTGAGAAACAAATGTCATAATGCAGGTAAAATATTTTATAAACTATAAAACACTATCCAGATGCAAGATATTACAAATAGGCAAGGTATATTTATTCTCAATACAGGTATATTTCTTTGAGCTCTTTGAAAAATTAAGTAAAATAATATTCCATTTCTGGAACTAAAAGCCATCAAATCCTTCTGAAAGCCTCACAGTATTTCAGTAGATATAAAACTGGAGACAAAAATTGCCTTTTTGAATACTAGAGCTTTGTGAGAGATGAAGATGAGAAGATATAAAGCACAGACTCACTTCAAAATGGAGAAATGAGTAAAATTGAGGTACTAATCAAAATGTTTGAAGCCTGTCATCCTTGTAAGAAAAATGCCATGCTTAAGAGCCACGTGTTCAACATCTGCAAACCAAAAGCAAATGAAAAATTCTATTAGCTTGTACCAGGAATGTGAATACTCAGCTGAAACTAAGACTATTGTGGAGGGTATCATTCAAAGTAATATCAGGTTGGAAGTGATGAGTGAGGAGAAAAAGGTAAAAATTATTACATAAACACAATTTATTTTAGAAAAGCATATGAGCACATGCAAGGCAGCAAAATCTAAACTTTCTCCTGATAATTGAATAGCGAAGTCAGCATAAGATTTCTGAAGAAAATCAGGAACCAGACTAATACAAATCACTCTCATTTGTGAAATCTTTCCTGATTGCCCTAGGACAACTTCATACTTTTCCCTTTAGGTTCCAGTTACTCTTTGCACTTCTCTTCATTATAATTATTACCATAATGTATTATAACCATTTATCTGTGTATGTGGCAGCTTCCCTTAACCCACACATTTTGAGAAGTAGAAACCATGCCTTTTTTTCCACTGTGTCCACAGGGTCAGGAATCATGTCAGCCACTTGGTGACAACTAAACTCTTTTTTTTAAAAGAATTATTTAATTTTATTTATTCATTCACTTATTTTAATTTGACGAGAGAGAGAGAGAGAGAAAGTGAGGAAGCAAGCCACCGGGTCCGAGAGTTAAACCATGGTTGAGCATGTGAGTGTCCAGCGCTTTAACCACCACACCACCTGCTGGCCCCCAATCACTAAATTCGTAAGTGAGAAAAAAAATCTACATTTTGTCAGTAATATAATCTGGTGATAAATATTATCATCTAATTAAGACAGCAAATAAAGAAATACTCATTTTTAAACATTTAAATGTTAGTGCATGGCTTATGAAAGCATTCTCACTATTTTATCAAAACCCAACTATTTTGTGCAGTCCTGTTCTAGCCAAAGTTTGTGAGATCTATCACTCAGAGAGTCATAATCTAGGTAAGATAAGTCCCATGATTGGTTTCTGAGTTCAGTGAAGCTAAAATCACAGGGTCCATTCCACATGTCAGACTGAGTAGCCACAGAAGGCTTGGCAAGTTGCGAACTGCACGACTCAAGGAGATGCGATTCACAGAGAGTAAGCAAAATGGGTTATATAATAAAATAAACACAACCTAGACGTCACTCCAGTAGCTTGTTGAATATGTCATAAGCCTATTTTCAGCCTAAATAGTGGTCCATAATCCCTAATTCCACAAATGTGTGCCTTTGTTAAGTAATAAAGAACAGATAGCCTTGTACCACTCTACCTCAGTAACTAAAAAAAATGATTCTGTATGATACCTTGTAAAAGTCCATCGTGGAACACCAGTTCTAAAAATCATCATGAGACATTGGTGTGGGGTGAGGGAGCTGCAGGTAGGGTGGTTGAGGCACTGGACTCCCACATGACTGGCCATGGTTTGAGTCCCAGACCTGGCAGCTTTCTTTCTCACTTCCACTCCCCTCTCTCTCTGTCTCCCTCTGGTGAGTGCATGTGCCCTGTAGCAAATGAAAATAATAACAATAATAAAAATGATAACAATAATTAATAACAACTTTAAAAAGAGACATTAAGGGACCAAACGAATCAGAGAAACAAGAATAAGTTAAACTCTTTTCTTCATGTACTATATTTCACCATCTTTAACATACAAATACATTAAGCCCTAAAAACAAATTAGATTACAGATATATATCAAATTTATTTTACTTCCACTCTCTTTTGTTTATTTGTTAATTTGTTTGTTTTTGCCAAAGGGTACAGGTACAGGGCTAGCTCTCTCCAGTACAATGTCTTGGATTACATTTTGGAAACCACACATCACCCATCCCTACATGTATTAGATCATATACTAATCAGAAGCTATAAGAAAGAGACCAGGGATCGGTATTTTTAATAAGTTTCCACAGGGTGTTTCTGTGTGGCCAACGGAACATGAGTAAACAAACCCAAATTTAGAAACCACTATACACTTTAGCCCAATTTGTCATTACTAAAGATTTCTACTCTCAGAAATTAAATTTCTTGTGGCTCATCTTTCACAAATGTCCAGACTTTCCTCTCATGTCTATAAGCAAGTGTGCAAGATAAAAAAAGGCCTGATTTTCAGTTCCAGATTAGCGACTTTGTAGGCTCAGTGTTTTGACATTGTTAGCAAAACTTCTCACTTGTTGAATCCAGAACTGCAATATGTATACCAGTAGGGATTAAAACTGTATGAAGATGTTTAAAATGCAAATAAATACCCACAGATTTTTCTTCCCTAGAGTATTCTTACAGGAGCATCCACAGAATTGTGGAAGATTAGAACTGAAAGGAGCACCTACAGAGGTTAAGTTATTTACCCATAGTCAAAGAGCTCATTAGTGACAAAAACGGGGTCTTAGATTTACAGCTCTTTTATTCCAGTGTTCTTTCTTCTACATAAATCAACATGGCATCCAAAAATCTATTCTGAATACATCAATCCTTCACAGCTATAAATCTATTTTTGAGCAATGTTTATGTCCTCGAATTGAGAATTATGACAAAAGAGAGGAAAATTGATTTTCATCTTTTGTTTTATCTTTCTTCTAATGAAAGCCTCAGAGACAATTACTTGAAAATAAGATAAAAGGTTTCATAGCTTTATTCAGAATAAAACAGTATCTCTCCCACCCCCGCCCAACCCAGTGCTGCATCGTCATCATCAACATCAATATCATTGCTCACCTGGACTACTACAGAAAACCTACAACAAATCTATGTCTCTTCAAATCAACTCACCATGCAAGAAAAAAAAATGTATCTTTTTAAAATGGAAAATGAATCACTAGTTTCTTTCTTTGATGACTCCCCATTGCTCTTTGGATCAATAACCCCTGGGGTCTTTGTAAGATCTTACCTTTTCAAATTCCAATTCTGGCTAATCTTTCCTTGTGTGTCAGGCTTCATTTGTACTGACTTACTTATTTCTTAATTGTGCTATACTTTTTCTCATCTCAAGATTTTATTATATGCTTTATCTCTGTCTGGAACCTATCCTAAACCCAATCCAAACCTTTGTTCAGCTAACTCTCAATCCTGAGTTCTCAGGTTTGAAACCTCTTCTGGATACAATCTCCGGCCTTTGATACAAAGTTGTGTTCTGTATCACTCTGTATCTGAACTATTGAATGATTTATTTCCTAGACTGAAAGCAACAAGGCCTACGTTTTACTAAAAAATGAAATGCTCAGCCTACCTAAGAACATGGTGATAATTCAGATAAAGAGTTGTGAACTGAAGAAACAAGGAAGGAAAAGAAGAATGGAAGGAAGGTGGGATAGAGAAAGGCAGAGTAGGAAAGAGGAAGAGGAAGAGGAAAGAAGGAAGAGGGAAGTGAATGAAATATGAAAGCAAATCCACTATCTTTACTAACACGATGGCCTTAATATGACGAATTCTCTTGAATATGATTGGGGAAGAGATATTCTGATTATTTTATGAAATCAATTAAGCACAGTTCAAGGTTTTAAAAACTAACAAGACCAAAAAAAAAAAAAATAAATAAAAAGAATCCAAGAAACTCTATTGCATGGGATATAGAACAAGCCTTATATAAAACAAATAACATAATGAAATGAATAGAATTGTCAGGTGCTTTAAAACATTGAACAGCACATTTCAAAACCCTGAGGCACTGCAAACCACTAAGTCATTCTCTGCTCAATTAAAACTTATATTAAAGTTGTAATATTTCTATAAGTTAGAGAGAAGCAATGCTCTCTTTTTTGGCTGCAAAAATGACTCTATAGTTTTGATGATAAACTGCTATTCCTACAAAGAGAGGTCTGAGACCCAGTAAATGTCTATAAGCACTAGACAGGACCTTAATTTAAAAAGTCTCATGCTAGACATCTAAGACCACACACTGTAAAAGTACATACAGCTCAATTTATCTGTTTTAGAAGGAAAGTGAGCCAACTGGACCCTGCTGGGATTTGTACCTGAGAGTTGCAGGAAAATTTTAAATCCCAGAAAAAGTTCTTACGGCATACCAGTTAAGCAAAATAAGTTGAAAAATGTATTATTTTTGATAAGGCCATTAGTTAAGCTGACATAATTAAATTAAATGTCACAATCACTAAGGAAAAAAATATATATACATATACATATTCTAATATTAGGTCTAAGTGATTGTGTTCTGTAACTGAAACTTTGTTCTATTAGCTGTGCATATATCAGTTCTCAAAGGGACACACACACATACACACACACAAAAGGAAAAGGCTTTTTTTTTTTTTTTTGAGAGGTTTTTGCTATAGGGCGTGTGCACTCACCAGACAGACAGAGAGAGACAGAGAAACAGAAAATGAGAAATCACCCCCCAGGGGGGATGGCCACACCACAATTCCTACTTCTCCATACTCCTCTCGGGATCTTGGGCACACACGCACATGTGCCCGGCGTGTTTTTTAAGCCACTGGGTCCAGGACGTGAACCACAGTCGACTACATGGGAGTCCAGCGACATAGCCATTATGCTAACTGCTGGTCCCAGGAAAAGGCTTTTTATGACCTCAGAGTAACAAATTCTTACAGCTGGAAAAAATCTTAGAAATAATTAAGTCCATGGGGCCAGCAGGTGACATGGTGATTAAAGCACTAGACTCCCACATGGCTGACCATAGTTTAAGTCCCAGACCTGGTAGTTTGCTTTCTCACTTTCCCTTTCTCTCTCTTCTTCTTTCTCTCTGTCTCTCTCTCTGGTGAATTAAAGTAATAATAAATAAAAATTAAATAATTCTTTTTAAAAAATCATCATTTAGTCTGAACTCCTCATTTTAAAAGTTAGAAAAACTGAAACCCAGAAACATTAAATGACCCGAGCCAAGGTCACACTGTGAGACATTGGCATAGCAAGAACCAGAACGCCAATAACCTGACTCGATAGCTAGATCTCAACACCAGATCACTCTAGTAAGCAGATATATTTTTCTACTCAGTATTTTTTTTCAAAGCAAATGCATCACATTGTAATTGAGCTTGTAGACATCTAAAACCCCCAGATAGTTTCTTATCAACTTCTTCTGAGGCAGATCACTCCCTTCCTGAATTTGTGCAATAAATTATGTCTACTCTAAATGAAGGACTTTATTTATATTCATGTTATACTTTATCTTGGTGCTTCCAGATCATCCTTTTGAGATCAATTTGAATTTTGAATCTGTCATTCACAGTATTAGGTACTCCTCCCAGGTCTAAATCAACAATGACTCTGAAGAGCATGACTTTCACGTCTTCATTCAGGTCACATAAACACACCAAATAAGGAGGGCAGAGTGGCTGCTACTCAGTCTGCCAGGAGGCTTGATGTGTGTACCAAGATCTTCTGGATGTGATTGCGCAGTTCGCCTAAAGATTCTTTCGTCCAACCCACAATTTTCTGGCTTGTTTTTCACTTTATAATAAGTACAATTGTATTTACTACATGCAAATCCTTACAGAATTGCCTTTTGAGAATAAAATATTGCATTTCTAGCATGTTTTATACTTGACAAATTTCTTTAATATACATTATTCCATCTGAAACTCAGAGAAAGTAAACAAGCCAAGGCTTATTATTTCTGTTTTGTAGATCACGAAACTAAGTTTCAGAGAATTTAATTGACTTACTCACCATCAGCAAGCTATTAAGTATTGAGGCAGAGTGTCCCCAGACACTTGTTCCAGTGCTTTTTATGCTATTTTGTTTGTATGGCATAGGCAATTGTCAAATATATAACTGATATGAATTTCAGAGGACTGTACCACAAAATCTCAAGTGCATCATATATCTTCAAAAGACCATGAGAGCCCAACAAGAAAAAAAATATCTTCTAGGAGACCTGCATGTGCTTTCTCAAGATGAACTCTATAGGTTTCACACTGTTTTGAATGTCATAAACATCACACACACACACACACACACACACACCAGCTCACTATTTTCTTCTTTTAAAGAATTATTTTATTATTTATTTATTTTGATTTTTATTTGACTAGAGAGGGACAGAGAGAGAGAAAGCAAGAACACAAGCTGCTAGATCCAGGACTCAAATCAAAGGCCATGTAGGAGTCTAGCACCCTTAACTACCATGTCACCCCCACCGGCCCCCAACTCACTACTTTCTATTTTGAATGCCACAGATACCCTATCTATCCTTTAGTCTAAGACCTATTCTGGCCATTTAATAATGGTGTGACCATGTTCTGGTCATTGAATTTGCTGGATGTCACTTTCCTCTTGTATAAAAGAGAAATAATAGTATCTACTCTATTTATTCATTGAACTAGTATAAAGACTATCATAATTTTTATGAAAGTGTTTTGTAAATCCTAAAATCACATGTACTTGTGAGTATATTTATTATTGTACCTTATAAAATTCAACATAATCAGGTCACAGAGTAAATGCTTAGGATATGATATCTGGCATCTACCCCAGTAAGTTGGCCTTTATATGATGGAAAAATATCCTCGCTGTCAGATTAAGAAGTTACTTGGAAGTCACCTCGCCAAAGATCAACAAAAATGTGTATTGTTCCCCCAGCACTTCTGTTCTTTGAATGATAAATACGCTCAACTCGTTGGCATATCTCCCTAACTCCCAGCAAAGAATTTCAGCAAAAGTTCTAAAGGCTGCAGTCAATCACATTTTTTCTGACTCCTAAACTCCAGCTAAGGGTCAGCTTCTGTACCTCCCATTGCACACTTTCCTCTCATTGTAAGGTTAGTTACTAAGTAGATAATCCAATGCCATTTTGAGTGTCAGCTTCCACAGATCTACAAAGACCACAAATGTACACACACACACATCACATACATGCCAGATACCACATCCGAAGCATTTACTCTGTGTCCTGACTATGCTGAATATTATAAGGGACAGTAATAATTCTCACAGTTGCATAGGATTTTAGAATTTACAAAACACTTTTGTAGATATGATAAAATTCACACTAGTTCAATGAAGTAAATAGTACAAATTCCATTATTTTCATTTTACAGATGAGGAAAATAAGATACAGCAAAGTCAATGACTAGAACGAGGTCACAGCACTATTAAATGGCCAGGGCAGATTTTTAAAGTAAAGTTTTCACATTCAGGTTTAATAGAGAATGTAACAAGTTATTCAAAGATGTGTATTTTTTGTTTTAGTTTTAGTTTTGTTTTTTTGGTGTTTTTTTTTTTTTTTTTTTTTTAGGTTTTTGCCATAAGGCATGTGCACTCAACTACAGAGAAACAGTCAGAGGGAAAGTGAGAAATTACTCCCCGGGGGTGATGGCCATGCTGCAATCCCTTCTACTCCATTCTCTTGGGATTTGGGGCATGCATGCACTCAGCATGATTTTAAAGCCACTGGGTCTGGGCCTTTAACCATGGTCAGCCATGTGGGAGTCCATTACCTTAACCATTACACCACCTTCTGGCATCCAAAGATGTGGATTTTAAGATGAAACTGTTAGATAATAACATGAACCATCTGTATTCAAATGCTGCTTTCTAAGAGTTCAGGAAAAAAGCTGTAGACATCCCAATTAAACAATTTAACTCAACAGTAAAGCATGCTAGTCCTCTGAAAGCCTTCATGGCAGTATTTTATATCTTCTCACACCAGATCACAGTTCAAACCAGTAAACACTTTAAACCGTCTTTTTCTTTTTTTCTTTTTTTTTTTTTTTTTTTTACCATTGAACGAGCCCTTATTCTGTTGTAGAAAGTAAAATCTGAGAAGGATGAAAGGCTTTTTTAGGTTATTTTTTCCTAAATAAATAAATAAATAATTCAAAGAAGGGGGGGGGAATATGTTGAACTATGTGAATTATCTGGACAGTAATGAAAGGTGTGAATCATAAGGCCACAAACACGACAATGAGGAAGCAGCTAAGTTTCATCTGACACAATAGTAAAGTGCCAGGGCTATAAAAACTTAGTAGGAGAATAAAGAAAAATGACAAAGTGCATTTTGACGCTGAATAACATCTTGACAGGAAGTGGACAGCTCAGCAGGATCCTGAACATTAAAAATCATGCCTAATATGATGTGGGCTGTTCCTTCTCTAAGGAGTAATTACAGTCAAGCTAAATGTACACCAGGAGAGAACAAAAGCTAAGAAGCAGAAATTCATATAGAAATAGATCATTCAGAAATGTTCTAGAGCAGTGGTTCTCCAAAGATGGGTCCTAGACCAGCAGCATCAGTATCCCCTGGGAACTGGTTTAGAAATATAAATTATCAGGCTCCACCTAGGTTTATTGAATGAGAAACTGACTCTGTGGCTCAGCAAAATCACCCCCCTAAGGGGAATGCCCACACCACAGTTCCCTCTCTTCCTGGGATCTTGGGCATGCAAGCATATGCACCCAGCGTGAGTTTCAAGTCAATGGGTCCGAGACTTGAACCACAGTTGGCCATCTGGGAGTCCAGTGACATAACTGCTATGCTATCTGCTGGCCATCAATCTATGTTTTAGCAAGTCCTCCAGAGGATGCTACCTCAACTCAGTTAAGAATATGGTGGTTCAGTTTCTGTAGTTACCAAGATCACTTGCCTATGGCAATGCTTTCGTTTGAAGAGCATGAGCACTGGATGGTAGTACTGTGTTTCTACCTGCTAAGATCCTGTAAATAATACAGTTTGCACACATCTTCACCAACACCCCTGTGGGTGCTATCAATAGCAATCCTCTAGCAAGTGTCTTCTAAAATCTTGATCAGAGCCATGAGGCAGGTATGAGATAACTAATCATTCAAATATGACCATCAAACAGTTAATTAAACAGTTTATTCTCCCTCAGTCATTTAGCCCTTAGAACTGTGGTTTAGGATATTTCAGATTCATCTAGGAGGGAGGACTCATTCAAAAAGATTCCTGAGCTCCTTTCCTAGCAAGCTGATTCAGTATGTTAGGGGTGGGGCCATATAATTGGCATTTCTATCAAATTCCCAAGCAATGCTGAATTCTGCTGACCCAAGGACCACACTTTGAGAACCCTCTGCTAAAGAATAAACTATGTATTTTCAATTATGTGTTAGGTACATTAGACCATGGGTGTCCTTGCAAATGTTTAACAATCAGATCTCAAGAAAGATTAAAAAAAGGCCATAATTTGTAGCATTTGCTGATTTGGGTGTGTGAATATTTCATCCATAATTTGCATTGTATATCACTGGGTTCAGAGCTAGGAAGAGTATGTGCAGTCCATATTTGCCAACCAGATCCAGTGCATCATATTTCCCTGTCCTTCATATGTGCAAAACCTGCAGCACACTACTTAAATTCCACAGTTCTCCCAAAGTAGGAATTCACTGAGTGAAACAAATGTTGCATGTTAAGTCTACTTCCATTTTTGGTGAGTCACTGACTCTCTGGCAGGAGAGATCTTCATATGAAGATCCATTTCTCCCCACAAAACTTATAATAAGTCTCCTAAATAGAGATTCATCATCTTGAGTATCCAACACTGAGAACTTGATTTGGGAATGACCTTGGCAGCAGACTGTCCACTAGAAAATGGAGATAATATAAAAATAAATTGCTAAAAATAAAAGCTATATTACCAGGCAAGTTCTGCAGTGGGACTTCTAAAAAGAAATACAGATGATTCCACTTAAGGAAGAGTTCAAATATCAAATGTGGTTAAACCATTATGCAACACACAGTGAATAACCCAGTACCTATTAAATGTAGAATAAATACTCCTAGAGTGAAACAGTAAGACACATCCATTAACAAGAGATTAAAGAGGAAAAAATCATATTCTTTCTTTTGCCTTTGAACCTCTACTATACTACCTATGTGCTGGGAAAAAAATAATTTTAATGGCAATGGGGTGTGGTCACACTGCCACCCCTATTCCTCCATTTTTTCCAACCTTTTGGGATTTTAGATATTCATGCACATACACTCTGTGTTTTCTAAGTCAGTGGGTCCAGGGTTTTAACTACAATTGACTATGTGGGACCTGGCTTCCTTAACAACTAGGCTAAGAGGGTAGCTGCAAGGGGAAAAAATGTTGCCTCTATGAAATCAATGTATCCTCTCCTCCTTTTAAAAAGAAAAAAAAAATGCAATTATGAGTATTTTCCCAACTGACCAATCCTCTAATCTCATCAGTAATTCTGTTCAGAATCCTGATTACACACTGTATAACCAGCTCCTGGTACTGCAAAGGTGAACTCGTCCCAGGTCTTAATTTGTGATGGTACAAAATATTCCTAATCAACATGCAAAGAAAACATGGATCAGCAAAACAGTTGCTTTTAAAAGATTCTCCTTCTTCAAATCTACTTATCTGGAGATTCTCCTGACCTTGAGTCTTAGCCAAGTTATTGTTGAATAGGTAACACCTGAAAATTTTACTCCTATAAGTAATTGTCATAAGCCTTTCAGCTAATGGCAATATGACACATAATTTGAATAACAATTTTCTCTATATACTAATGTAAGTAGTTACTGTTGACCCACATTTTCACCTGGTATTAGAGGACAAAGATATCTAGTCCATGTATCTCTCGCTAACTGCAGACTTCCCAAGCTTTCAGACATCCCTTTCACCAAATTGCCAATAGCAAGCAGTGACCCTCTGCCTGAAGAGTTTAATCTACATACAGTTCACTTGGAGTTATTTAGCACAACTGTGTGATTCAACACTTGAAAGTCTCTCTTGTTATTGGACCACAGCCAGAAAAAAATTAAAGCATTTGCTATTCAATTTTGCCAACTGCAAGAACTCATTCACTTAAAGCTTGATGACAATGAATTGATTCAACTGTCATTCAAGAAGCAGTTTTTTAAAATGTCACCAGCACACATTAAGTTTCCATTCCCTGTACTTTCTCTCCTCTTCTCTTTCCTCCAAAGGTTTACAAAAAGCTATACTCTAAAATCTGAGCTTTTTTGGTCGTTCCATGAGGACAAATAGTTACTGGATTCCCGTATTCATTCCATAACATACCATGTACATACCACTGCATTCTTGAAAACCGACATGATCAATAAGGTCTATAAACCTCCCTAACTCTTTGCTTCCACTTGTCCACGAGTATACACATATGTGTGTGCAAGGGGTGCTGGTGTTTTATCCTGCTATATTATCAATCCTAGATGCATAAAACCTAATTAATACATTTTTGCTACATTGAATACGTTGATGTTGATGCACTATAGTTTAATAGACAAAATACAGAAGGTCCTTGTTCTGGAACCAGCTGGTAAAAGCAACTGTTCTGTAACCTCAGACAAGTCACTGAATTATCCCAAGCAGGTGCTTATAAGAAGTTGTACAGAGTGATCGCTAAGTTCATGAGCAGCTCCCAAACCTATCACCATCTCATTGTTCCTTCCTTTTCATTTGGCGAATATATTTGTGACCTATGTTATCAATATGTGTCAATACTTCAAAAAATAGGATCAAAAATAAGCTCTGAAAGAACAGAGAAGTTTGATGTTTAAAATAGTTGAAAGTTGTGAAAGTATCAAACAGAATAGTCGGTGATAATGCCACAGGGCCACAGAAGGTTTTAAATGAGAGGACAAGTTTTGGTTTGCTTTTCAGAGTTGGCCCTTTCAAATCTGATTCTCTTTACTCTGTGACATTTGGCAGTGACTTCTACTGATCGCCTGCTTGATGATGTTTGAGCTACAGGTGTATACTGGTGATTGGAAAATGATGGAAGGGGTAGATGTCAGAAATGTGACTGGAGAAAGATCATAATGTAGAAGATGAGAAAAAAACAGGCAGCAAAAATTCTAGTTCTCAGCTGACATACTACATAAATATAGGTATTTTATAGAAAAGTCATAAAATACACAGAAATGCTAACCATGCAACTTAGTGCAATACTAGATTATCTAATTCTGGGTTATCTATTACTGTCTTATCAAAGCAAAAAGACACAAAAACCTGATAACAATAAATTTTTTGATCCATCGTTACCATCTAGGCTAGAATCCAAAATAATGCTTAATGTCTCATAAAAAGTGTACATAGGCAACTGTTCCATGATATTCATAAAGCGAGAAGTGTGAAATGTAAAAGCACTTAGAATGATTTCTCAGATGCCAATCTTCTAATTTCCTCAAAAACCTCAGAAGAGAACATTCACAAACCACTAAATGGAAAAGCAAAATGAAGAGGCATATGGACAGAGAAAGAGAACAAATTATAACAGATAGATATCTCCCATAAATAAACAAATACAGAATCATTTTTTTTTCATCTTAAAATGTTGTACACTTGGGGCCAGCAAATTGCATAGTGGTTATGTCACTGGACTGCCACACAGCTGACCACAGTTCGATTCCTGGATTCAGTAGCTTGAAAATCACTCCAGGCATGTGTGTGCATGCCCCAGACCCTGAGAGGAAAATGGAGAAGGGATTATGGTGTGGCCATTCCCCTGAGAATTGATTTCTCACTTTTCCTCTCACTGTCTGTCCCTCTCTCTCTTTGTGAGCATACATGCCCTAAGGCAAAAACATCTCAAAAATAATTTTTTTGGTACACTTTACTCCTTAGTGATAGTCTCTTGGAGTTCTGGAGACATCAACACCCACAATGAATCTAGAGCTGCCCATTCACAATTGTTCATGAAATATAGATGTTTGTCTAATTTGGGTGGTAGGTCTTCACCTACTCATTAATCACATCTAGTTAAGAAATTCCTCAAGTCAGTTGAATTCAAAAGTTTTTATGTTGTTTTGAAAACTATTCCTAAATAGGTAAAGTGATGACCACTTGGAAAGCTAAGGCTGAAGACTTACTTGAAGAGTGTTCTGACTACAATGTTACTGTTCCTACTGAAATGGAAGTTCTCATGTACAGGGCATAAAAGATTCTAGACTAGAGGAGACCAAATGAATTAGATAACACACTTTTCAAATATAATGTCATTTACTGTTATGGATCATGTCTGGTCAACTCTGGCTTACTCTTAGAAACTTAGGTCCTACATTTTCTCTTCCAGAAAGTCATCTTTCTTCCACACACACCAGTCTGAGTTGGGAGATCTTCTTCAGTACTGCCTTGACACCCTTTGCAAACTTCTATCATACCATCTTTTTAAATTTTGCTTTATATTCTCAGCACCTGGAAGTATGTGAAACTTCGTAAAACCAGACACAGAAATAAAACCTAGTCAATGTTAAATGAGTACGTGAAATCTTGAATGTAGTTTGCCAAATCTTTTGAAGAATACCATTTTCATACTTCTATCCCACCCTTCTCCCTGATCCCCCCTCTCATTTTTAAAATATATACTGCTCACTTTTTAAAAATATTTTATTAATTTTTATTATCATTATTATTTTTCATCTTGATGAGAGAGAGAGAGAGAGAGAGAGAGAAGAGAGAAAGTGAGAAAGTAAGCTACCAGATCCAGGATTTGAACCCTGCTTGGCCATGTGGAAATCCAGCACCTTAACCACCATGCCCTTGCTGGCTCCATACTGTTCACTTTTTTCACAAGGCACGGAACTAAGACTCAGGGATATCTAACGGGAGGTATGCTTTAGTCTGTAACTAACCATAGGAATTACATAATAAATCAATTTCTTTCTCATCTATAAAATTAGGTAGTTGGAAGAACTGATCTGAGAAAAGCCTTTCCTTATATAATTCTGTAATTCCATACTATTACCTGGTTTTTTATATCTATTCAAGAAACCACATGGATTTGAACTATGCTGATTTGGAATTGATCAAAATGTTGGTGGAATAATCAAAGACATTGGAATGGTTTTTGTTTTGGTTTGGTTTGGTTTTTCTTTAAGAAGTAAAGCCTGGCTAAATAAGTTAACCAGATAAAGAAAAAAGTTACGGGCACCTCTACTCTCCTAAGAGTGCAAACTGGTCTTGAAGTGCATTAGGAATATCTCTTGACTTATAAACAGTGTAATCTCACTTTATGTAGGGCTGGCGCTGTTCAGGCAAGTATTTTGACAAACTAATTAGAGTTCATCCTTATCTATTAATTAAAACTCCACTATACAGTGTCTGAGTAGTTATAATAGTTACAGTTATTAAATATTCTTAAAGAGATTATAACTAAAACAAGTATTTATCAATTTAATTAGTTTTCCTTCTTATTCGTTCAAATTAGGAATATTTGACTATGTTTATGTTAAGTGAACTATTTTGGAAAAAGTAGTTGCATTAAATATATTACAAGAATTTTAATAGATTGTTTATTATATCCAAATGTCAGGATTACAATAAAAACAGTGCTAGGTAGATAGCCATTATTCCTTAGAGTATAACGATGGTTCAGCAAGACAAGGGCACATCATGATTTAAGTCTGTCCACAGAAATTCATTCATATAAGTATTTTGTTCAGAGTATTTTTAGAAGCATTTTCTTGGATTTTTTTTTTAATTCTGCTAGAGGGTGCATGCACATGTTGGAAAGAAACAGAGAGAGAGAAAGAGAGAGCACTCCTCCTCTCCCAGTCCCCAAGGAGGATGACCACGCCGCAATCACTTTTCCTCCATTTTCCTTTTGGAATTTAGGACATGCACATAAATGCACCAGGCATGTTTTCTTAAGCTGTCAAGTCTGGGACTGGAACCACACAATCAGCTATATGGGATCAAGTCACTTAACCACCACGTCACTATCTGGCCCCATTAGAAGTATTGTCAATTTAATGAATGAATGAACAATTTCAACTCAATAATCACATACTGAGGGCTGACATGTACAAGGATTCATGGTAGTGTAAGGCATGTGGAATACATAGTTTTTTTTTTTTTTAATTTACAATTAAGCACCTGCACAAGCAAATATGAAGTATAACTTAATTACCATGAGAGATATAAAAAGACAGTCTGCAAGTTTTTTTTTTGTTTTTTGTTTTTTTTTTGTGTGTGTGTTTTTTTTTTTTTCTTTTCTTTTTTTGGAGAGGTTTTTGCTATAGGGCGCGTGCGCTCGCCAGACAGACAGAGAGAGACAGAGAGATAGAAAGCAGGAAATCACCCCCCGGGGGGATGGCCACGCCGCAATCCCTTCTCCTCCATTCTCCTCTCGGGATCTTGGGCACGCACGCACACGCGCCCGGCGTGAGTTTAAGCCGCCGGGTCTGGGACTCGAACCGCGGTCGACTACGTGGGAGTCCAACGACATAGCCATTATGCTAACTGCTGGTCCCCAACAGTCTGCAAGTTTTAAAGGTAGAAAAGACTATACTCTTTGCAAAAGAAGAGAAACCTATTTTTATTGCCACATACCAAATAATTCTAGAGAGTTTTCCATGAGCTAATTTCTTAATCTGCACATCAACCTTTTACAAAACATATGAGTATTAGAATGAGAAATAAGATATAAGATATAATCAGATGGAAATAATTACAATAAAAAGGAGAAATAGTTTGCTAATGATAGGAGACAGGAATGAAAAATAGTCATGATAAATCAGGAACAGATCTAAAAGCTTAACTAGGAGATTCACTACTGATAAATAAAAAAGAACAGAATCACATGGTGAATAAATATCAGCAACCCAGGTGGAAAGCACAGATGAGTGAAATTTAGTCACATCTAGAACTGTCAGCGCGGCAAGGTACCTGTAAAACAAGTGCAGGAGAATTTCACTGGCTTTGCTGTGTATAGGCTGCAGGTGAGCACGACCATACATGAACACAGAAAGTGCAGAGTGTTCAAAAACCATAGTTAGTAGCTAGTTGGCAGTGAGAGGTTAAATAAAATCATTGTTGTGTGTTTAAGAATTTCTGCATTAAAGCTAAGAGACTTAGGAAATTGTTATAATATTTAGGGCTCGTTCTGGAAGCCTAGTTGGGGAAAGAGAAGATAATTGCCCTATGAAAGAGGCGAACACTGAGGTTGATGAGAGCCCAGTACGGCCATCTGAAAAGTAAGACATACTGATATTGCTGGCCTAAACCAGGAAGAGCTTGGCTGAGAATGAAGGGCAAGCTGAGTTTCCATTGACTGCTTTGTGGGAGCAGTGGTTAGTTACTACTACAAACAAAATGAGAACTGATGAAAAAAAAAAAATGTTGAATCCAAAGCAAAGAGACCCCAAGTGACCAGATATTTATCTTCCAGACAAAAGAAACCAAAAGGAGTTTCCAATGTCAGAACTCTGTCCCCAAGAGAGGGAAAGAGGTCAGAAAACCAATATCCTGTGTAACCATAGGATGTGGGTATAGGTTGACAGAGAAACAGAAAGCAAGGGATGCACTAGTTTATGAAGGGTTGAGGAGAGTCCAACAACTAACATACTTATTTCATAAATGAGAAGAAAATTCAGAGGGCTCAATATGCTCAAGATCACAGTTTATCAGCAATTCTTAGGATTCAATACCAAACTCCTCACACTCAGTTGTCTTTCCATTAAACTATACATTCCTTTATTAAAGAGGCAAAGTTTGAGATGAACCAGTAGAGAGCAGTTGCACAAATGTAAAGACATGTAGGTATAAGAATCAGGAGCAAACTAAAGTGTGGGACAGAAGATGTGAGACAGGAGATGTGAAACATGTCTGATGGACTTTTTTTTTTTTTTAGGTTTTTGCTATAAGGTGCATGCACTCACCAGAAAGACAGAGAGACAGAAAGTGAGAACTTACCCCCAGGAGAGATGGCCATGTCACAATCCTTTCTCCTCCATTCTTCTCTCGGGATCTTGGGCACGCACACACACTTGCCCGGTGTGAGTTTAAGCCACCGAATCTGGGACTCGAACCACAGTTGACTACAAGGGAGTCCAGCGACATAGCCATTATGCCAATGTTGGTCTTGAGCATATTTCTACTTGTCAAGTATGCACTGCACTTCATTAATCATCACTCAAATAGATGATGAGATTAAGCTGTGAAAATGGATTTGTTGGCTAGGAAAGAGCAGACTTTTGATATGTGGGGAAAGTATGTGACCACAAGCGAACAGAAGGAGCTCAACAAAGGAGATAATGGAGATACTTTTCAGAGCAGGGAGAGCATCTCGATTAGGTAGCATCACAGTAATCAAAGGAGAGAAGTTAAGCATGGTTTTAAATGCCTAACTTCATAGTCAGGAAATTACTTACTAATAGAGAAAGATATGACCCTTTTACGTCTCATTGTTCTTTTCAACCATCCAGGTCTCCAGGCAATTTTCTTCATTCCCTTCTCATTATATGGATCACTTCTGGAATGTTGATTTAGTAGAAAAGGGAATGCAGTATTTATCAGTTTTTTTCATTTAGAAATAGAACCTGAAATAATCTATCTTCACTAAAGGAGAATAAAGAGTGAGAAAACAGGTTTGTTTGTTTTTTTGTCTGTTTGATAAATAATTGATACCTAGTAGGATATTATATTGATAAATAATATTATCTCAATTATGTCCACAGATCTCTGAATTCAAGATCCTTGTTTTGTTCCTTTAAGAAAATACCAAGCTTATACAGCTGGCTAGTAATATTCCCAACTGCCACTGGTTTTAATTTAGGCATAAATTCTTCTAATTAGATTAGATTTCTTCTAAATAAGAATTTACTGTGTACATTGAGTTTCACTGCTAAAAGAATTAAGGTTTTTTTCATAAGTTTTGTCCCAATAACTATCCAGTGAAAACAGAATAGTTTATGATTTTTTTTCAAATAATATTCATTAGGCAATTCAATTATAGAGCATAGCTCTGTTCCCTGGTTATTTTTAGTCGATAAAAAATACTTTCTGAGTAAAAATAGTGTATCCTTTTCTTGCTACTGTTTAACACCACTCATTTATTTGGTAACAGACTAGCCTATTGATTGGTAGAGGCTTGTAAAATTAATGACTAGGAAAGCACTTAGCCTCATAGCATTCGATGAAATCCCCAGAGTTGCTTAGACCTTGCTTGCAAATTATTGTCTTTATGTCACCTGCTTTTACATACATGCAATATTTCTTGTTTATATGTTGGGAATTTGGTTCATATAAAAGTTTTTCTTCATCTCTGTGATTGGCTAGCCCTTTGTGGAATCCTCAGAAAGATTTATATTGAAGAGTCAGTTAGTAGCCTAAGAGGTATGAAGAAATTGTTTCATGAATCAAACTATGTGTGTCAGTGGGAACATTTTCATGCTGTTCCTTTTCATTACATTACAGAGTTGATGATTTATAATGCAATTCCCCTTCTCTCTGGTAGCAAAACAGGGACTAAATTGATATTCTCTTACAAAATACTTGTTTACAGTATTTGTTTAAAGATAACTCTCTATTATGGCTCTACCTTCTTGAAGAGTCAAATTTCCTTCTCCCTAATTGCTTTATTTGATTCACAATAAACTTGATTTCAAATAGTAAGAATATGTTGGGTGCTAGAAAGGAATAAAGTGAGAACTAAAACAATTATTAATATAGTATTTATAGACATATTGTGAAACCAAAAAAAAAGTTGAAATCTAAGCATTGCAGAAAATTTGTGATTAAGACAAATTCATATATGTAGTATGCTGTTCTGTGTAATTCATTAGTGGGCCCACACTAACAATAGGGAACATTTCTTTTCTAAAAAATAATAATTATTTATTTAATTTTATTTATCAGTATTACTATTTTAAAAATTTGCTACAGAGCATATGTCCTCATCAGAGAGAGAGTGAGAGAGGGAAAGTGAGAAAGCAAGCCACCAGGCCTGGGACTTGAACGATGGTCGACCATGTGGGAGTCCAGTGCCTCAACCACCATGCTACCTCCTGGCTCCAGAAACACTTCTTTTAGGAAACAAGAATTGAGTTGGGCTTTGCGAAATGGGTAGCATTTGCACCGACATGGGGAAGTAAAAAATGGCCTTGCAGGCAATGAGAATGAAAGAAATAATAAAGGTGTGGACTATTTAAAACCAGAGTACAGGAAGACAAACATTTATAATAATATATGAAAAGATGTTCAAGATCACTAATCATTCGGAAACTGCAAGTCAAGCCACAAGACATCTCACCTCAGAATGGCAATTATCAATAAGACAAAAGATAACACATGTTGGTGAGGATGTGGAGAGAAAAGAATTCTTCTGTTAGTGAGAATATAAATAAGTATAGCCATCATAAAAAAATAGTATAGGCGTTTCCTTAAAAAACTTAGAAATATAACTACCATAGGAGCACATAATCTCATATCTGGGTATAGATCCAAACAGATTAAATCAGTATGTCAAAGAGATAACTGCACTTCCATATTTATTACAGCATTATTCACAATAGCCAAGATATAGAATCAACTCCTTTGTCTTTTGACAATTGAATGGTAAATGGATTTTAGAAATGTGATACATGTACATGCAAGTGTATATATATATATATAATGGGATATTATTCAGTCTTCAAAGGGGAAGGATATTCTGCCACTGCAACAACACAGATGAACTAAGGGAATATCAGGGTAGATGAAATAAGTCAGACACAAGACAACTAGAACATGATCTCATCTATATGTGGAATCTCAAAAAGTTAAACTCAACAGAGAATAGAACGGTGGTTGACAGGAGATAGAGATAGAGGAAATTGAGAGTTGCTAATCAACAGACATAAAGTTTCAGTTCAGCAAGATGAATAGGTTTTAAAGATCTGTAGGAATATTTCAAAAGTTCTTTTTTTAGGCTATTTCGAGATGTACAGAAATTATTGTTAACTATAGTTACCTATTATACTGTAGAACATTACAACTTGTTCCTTTTATCTCACTGTAATTTTGGATCCTTTAAGCCACATTACCTCTTTCCTCCTCCCCACTACCCCTCCCCTTCTCTAGTAACTACTACTCTATTATTTGTGAAGTCAGTTTTATACTTTCCACATGAGTGAAAACATGCAATATTTTTCTTTCTGTGCATGGTTCATTTCATTTAGCATAATGTCTTTTGTAACTGTGTGTGTATGTGTGTATGAAAGAATGAAAGAAAGAAGAGAGGGGAGGAGGGAGGAAGGAAGGAAAGAAGGAAAGAAATAAAGGAAAATAAAGAAAAATAAATGACACACTTGCCAAAGGGGCAAAGTCATGTCACAATCCTTTTTTCTCCATTTACCCACCTCATCAGGATTTTAAGCACTTAGGCACATGTGCCTGGCATGTTTTTCAAACCACTAGGACTGGGACTTCAACTGCATAGGCCATATATAATCCAGCTTTCTATGGACATCACTTAACTGCTTTGCTATGGTTCTGCCCCTGTCTTTTTAATAAGCGATTTTAATTGGAGTGAAATGATATCTCTTTGTAGTTTTGATTTTTATTTTCCTGATGATTAGGTTTTTTGTGCATTTTTTCCATATACATATGGTCATTTGCATGTATGATTTGCAAAATGTCTACTCAGATTGTTCATTTTTAATTGGATTATTGGTATTTTGTTGCTGGAGGTTCTTGTATGTTTTAGTTACTAATTTATTATTGGACATAAAGCTTGTAGATACTTTCTCCCAATCCATAGGCTCTTCATTCTATTTATTGTCTCCTAGGTTGTGCGGAAGTCTGTTAGTGATATAATCCCATTTGTCTATTCCTTTTGTTTTCTGTGTTTTACAGGTCTTACCTGAAGACTGTACAAATCAGTGTCCAGAGTTATTTCCCATGTTTTCTTCTAGTAGTTTAATATTTTCAAATCTTATATTTAAGTCTTCAATTAATTTTTAATTGATTTTTGTATATGATCAAAGGAGTATAGTTTCATTGTTCTTTACATGGATATCCAGATTTTCCAGCACCACTCATTAAAGAAACCATTGTTCACTAGCTAATTTTCTTGACAAACTTGTAAAAAATTGTGTATAAATGGATTTATTTGTAGGTTCTCTATGCCATTAGTTTAAGTGTCTGTATTTATACCAGTATCATTCTGTTTGGTTACTATAGATTTGTATAATATTTTTGAGTCAGGTAGAGTTATGCTTCACTTTTGTTCTTTTTGCCAAGATTGCTTTGACTATTTGGGGTCTTCTATATGATTTCTTTCTTTAAAAAAAAAAAACATTATTCCCTTTCAAGTTACATGAGTTTGCTGGAGATGGGGGGGGGGGGGGGTGGGTGAGAGAGAGAGAGAAAAGGAAAGTGAGAAAGCATGGCCCATGGAGAAGAGTCATGCTACAATCACTTCTCCTCCATTCTCCCCTTGGGATTTTGGTTATGGACACACACACACACACACACACACACACACACTATTTTATTAAGGTTTTTGCTATATGCATGTGCATTCACTAGAGAGGGACACAGAGAGAAATCACCTACCACAGGATGGTCATGCTGCAATCCCTTCTCCTTCATTCTCCTCTTGGGATTTTGGATGTACAAGCACACAGGGACAGTGTGATTTTCAAGCTGCTGGGTCTAGAACTCAAACTGCAATCAACCACGTGGAAGTTAAGTGCCTTAATCATCACACCACCTGCTGGCCCTACCCTGCATGATTTTTTTGCCTCCAGGTCTCGGTTTTGAACCATGTAGTTAGTCATATGGGATCTACTCACCTCAACAACCACATCACTATCTTTATATATATGTTATGGTTTATTATCATTCATAATTGTCCCTAATTATCCTTGGTATTTCTATGGCATTTATTGTAATGTTTTCTTTTCTGTCTCTGATTTTTCAATTTTGATATTATCTCTTTTTTTCTTAGTCTAGCTAATGATTTGTTGATTTTGTTTATCTTGTCAAGAAACCAACTTAGTTTCATTGATCTTTTTTTTTTCTTTCTTTCTTCTTTTTTTTTTGGTCTCAGTTTTATTTCTGTTCTGATTTTCATTGTATTTCCTCTCACTAATTTTGAGTAGAGTTTTCTTTGCTTTTCTAGTTATTTGCAGTGCATTGTTAGATTGTTTGAAATCACACTTACACACACATGTGTGTACCTAATGCTATAGACATCCCAATTAGTACAGATTTTTCTGTATCCCAATTTTTTGTATGTTGTGTTTTAATTTTAATTTGTTTTAATAAGTTTTAAATGTTTTTTTTCTTTTTTATTGACTCATTGGTCATTTAGGAGCCTTTTATTTAGCTTTCATGTGTTTGCATGATTTCTAAAAGTTCCTCTTGTTACTTATTTCTGTTATTCCATTGTAGTCAGAAAATATACTAAATATTATTTCCACTTTTTCTAAAAATTTGAGGCTTACTTTGTGACATAACATATCCTTTATCTTGGAGAATGTTCCATGAGCTGACTAGAAGAATGTGTATTCCACAGTTGTTGGATAAAATATTCTTTAAATTTAAAGAATATTTTAAATTTAAAGAATATTTCATTTAAAGAATATTTTATATAGATCCACTTATATAGATCCATTTATATATATTTATTTATATCTATTTATTTTATATAGATCCATTTATATAGATCCATTTGGTCTATAGTGCAGTTTAAATCCAATGTTTCCTTACTGATTTTCTTTCTTTCTAATCAGTGCTGAGACTGGAGTGTTAAGGTCTCCAGCCATGATTGTATTGGAGACTATTTTTCCTTCTAGGTCTAGTAATAATTGCTTTATGTATCTGTGTATTCCAGTGTGGGTTGCATGTAGTTACAATTATTATTTATTCTTGTTAAATTGAGCTATTATATAATGACTCTCTTTGTCTCTTTTAACAGCATTTGAGTTAAAGTCTATTTATTCCAATATAAGTATAGTTTCTCCTGCATGTTTTGGTCTCCATATGCATGGAACACCTTTTTCCAGTCCTTCAGTTTTATTTAGTCTATGTGTGTTTTTACTGATGAGGTAAGTTTCTTTTAAGCAGAATAGAATTTGGTCTAGTTTTAGTTTGTTTGTTTTCTTAAATCCATTTGCCAGTCTATTTCTTTTAATTAGAGAACATAATCCATTTACATCAAATGTTATAATCGATAGTTTAAAATTACTCCTATAATTTTGTTAATTGATTTCTGGTTGTTTTACATACACTTTGTTTCTTTATTCCTTCTGTTATTTATTTTTGTGGTTTGGTGGCTTTCTAGGTTGATAAGATTCTATTCTTTTTTTTTTTTTCTCCTTTAGGTATCTGTCATACCGGTGTGTTCCTGTTGTATACTTTCACATGTTGTCAGGATGGTAGTAATTGTCCTTTAGTTTCTAGTCATAGGAAAACCTTACCTATTTTTTTTTTTTACAAAACCAGCATAGCAGGCTGAATTTTCTCAATTTTTATTTTGTTTTGAGTCTAGGAAATATATCTCCTCAGTTCTGAAGGATAGCTTTGCTGAGTATAGTATTCTTGGCTGGTAGATTTTTCCTTTCAGCACTTTGAATATATCATCGCATTCTCTCCTGGTCTGTAAGATTTCTGCTGAGAAATTTTCTGTTATGTTAATGTTACTCTATAATGGAAATTCCATTATATGTGACTTGACATTTCTTTCTCTTACTGTTTTTAGAATTCTCTCTTTGTCTTTCATGTTTAACAGTTTTACTATGTATGCTTCAGAGAGCACATTTTTAGGTTGAGCTTATGTGAGGAATGGGAGCTTTCCAGATCAGAATATCTGTATTTCTTCCTAGACTTAGAAAGTTTTCTGAGGACCAGCAATTGGTGTAATGGCCATGCTGCTGGACTCTCATGCAGTTGACCACGGTTCAAGTCCTGGACTCCGAGGCTTAAATCATGCTGTGTGCATGTGTGTGCGTGCCCAAGACCCCGAGAAGAGAATGGAAGAAAAGGGATTGTGGCATGGCCATCCCCTTTTGGGGGGTGATTTCTCACTTTCGTTTCTCTGTCTCTCTCTGTATTTCTCTGTCTTTCTGGTGAGCACATGTGCCCTATAGCAAAAACCTCTCAAAAAAAAAAAAAAAAAAAAAAAAAAAAAAGCTTTCTGCTATTATTTTATTGAATAGATTTTTGTGTACTTTTTTCTGTCTCTACCATCTGTGACTTCCATATGCAAATATTTATTCACTTAATGGTATCCCATAAGTCTCATAGGCTTTCTTCATACTTTTTCATTCTTTTTTTTCCTTCTCTTATTGTGTTATTTCAAATGACCTGTGTTAAACTTCAGAAATTCTTTCTTTTACCTGTTCCAGTCTGTTGTAGAAGCCTTTGAATGTATTTTTAATTTATTCATTGAACATTTCAGCTTCAAGATTTGTTTGGTTCTTTATTTTCAAAAATTTTGCCAAAGGGGGCATGCACTTACCAGAAGCAGTGGGAGTGAGAAAGAGGCCACCTATGGGGCATGATCATGCTGCAATCCCTTCTCCATTTCTCTTTCCTTTCAGAATTTCAGGCATGCACACATATGCATCTGGAGTGTTTTTCAAACCACAGGGTCCAGGTCTCAAACTGCACATGAGATACAGCCACTTTAACCACCACACAACAGTCTGACTCTGTTTGGTTCAGTTATATGTTATCTATATCTTTGTCAAATTTCTTCAGATTATAAATTTCCTAATTTCATTGAACAATCTATCTTTATTCTTTTGTTCTCACTGAGTGTCCTTAGAATTATTATTTTGAATTGCTTTTAAGCATTTCATAGATTTTCTTCAACTTGGGGTATGTAACTGGAGAATTATTGTGTGTCTTTGGAGGTGTCATGTTATCATGACTTTTTATGTTTCTTGTGTTCTGACATTGATATTTGTTCATCTGATGGAACAGGTAGCCTCTACTAATTTTATTGTGTGGCTTTTGTGGTGAAAGACTTTCTCCTAAAGAAGGGTCCTAGGATTTTAGTTTGGCAGGGTATAATAGTGTGGGTTCCAAATGAACTCTACAGTGCAATGTCCATTTAGTTTCTTCCACTGTTCAACATCAGTTTGTCTGCAAGTGCCTTAGTGGTATATGTATAAGATATTATAAGACTGGTCTACAAGCTGGGGCTTGGCTTGTCTAACGGCAGGGCAGGTTTTCAAGTGGTCAGAGTTGCTCCTTTAGGTCTGGAAAAAGCTCAGGGTTGAAGGTAGCTCTCCAGGCTATTCCCTTAAACTATAGGTGAAAGGGGCTACTCTTGACGCTGATGTGTGGCTCATTGCAGAGCTGCCAGCCTGTATCTGCATGCCCCAGGTTGGTAGCGGGCTTCTATTGGCACTGAAACATGGTTGAGTGATAACCAATGATCTGTCTCTGCTGGACCAGGTGAGCAGGGCCACTACTGGTGTTAGCGTGAAGCTAGGGGGCTGGCTGCAAATCTGTTTCAATTGGCCCAGGTAGATGGGGTTGCTATGGGTTCTAAGGTGCAGCTGGGCATAAGCCATTGTGAAAAGAGTCTCAAGATGTCACCATGTAGCAGCAACCTGGGAGGGGGAGTACGAAATGTGGACCAGTCTTCCTCTTATGGGCTACACAGCAATTCAGATTACTCAATAGCATTTCAAACTGAGCACAGTCCCCTACTGTAGGATGCTATCTCAGCAAAGGCCTTTAGTGTCTGAGCTATCAAAGGGAAGGTTTCTAGAGGCCTCTCACTTCTTTCCTGACATGAAAAGTCCCCATGTCTTGGAGCTGTTCCCAACTCAGGTGAAAGAGAACCAGTTGTAGGCCTTCCTATCCCTTGCTTATAATCCATGCTGAGTCTCCATGCACTATAGCATCTCTGCCACATTCTAGCTTTATTCAAATGTTCTCCCTCTATGGCTCCTGATAAATATCAAATTTCTACTCTTTTATTTTGGTTCTTTGATTTAGTGGGTGGGAACCACACTAGGCTTCTCTTGTGAGCCATTTTTACCAGAACCCTCATGTGATTTTTTTTTCTAGGTTTTTGCTATAGGGTGTGTGCACTTGTCAGAGAGACAGAGAGAGAGAGGATGAGAGGAAAAGTAAGAAATCACCCCCCAGGGGGATGGCCACACCATAATTCCTTCTCCTCTATTCTCCTCCAGATTTTGGGCAGGCATGCATACACAACTCTGCATGATTTTCAAGTCACCATGTCTGGAACTTGAATTGTGGTCAGCCATGTGGAAGTCCAGCACTTTAGCCACTTGCTGGTCCCAGTAATGAATTTTTTTTATGTATTCTGGAATTTTGACCTTGTATGCTCCTCTAGTTCACCTCTAAGAAGATCATCAGTCCCAAAACAAACCACCTAACAGCCAGTTGCAATCTCTAACTTGAGGTGATATTAGGAATATTGAAAATCTAGTAACAGAGCCATAGGGTAGCTTTGTAGTCCTATTCTCAAGGCTCCATTGATGTGTTTTCCTCTTTTGTGGCCAGCAATTTAAAATAAGCAGTAGTCTCTGTTAAAATTTCAGAATCATGTTTTCCCCACCATTCACAATCTCATAGCAGCTTCTAGTTTTGAAGTTGAACTTGAATCTAGTGGCCCATCTTGCATGAAATATTTTATTCCCTTCAAGCACAAGGAAGTCAGGCTATAGGTTGCTATCAGAAATATGCCATGCTATTTAATGACTTTAGCTTTGACTGAAAGTTTATCTATCTATCTATCTATCCATATTTCCAGTGCAGTAAGTTTTTTTTTCTGTTTATATTACTTATATTTTCTGTACTTGAGACAGAGCAAGCTTGTCAAAGTATAAACTCCCCAGATCACACTGCCCACAAGTCTTTCCAGGGCTGTGTCTATCATTCCAAGTTGACATGAAGCCAGAATTAAAATTATACAGAAAACAAGGTTACTATCTCTATTTTATATGTACATATTGAATATCATAATTTATGTCAGTCAACCAAATATTCAGTGACTACCTACTATGCAGAGGTGATATAAAGATCAAAAACAGGGGCCAGAGTTAGCATAGTTAAAGGCACTGGACTCCCACATGACCAACCACTGTCCAAGTCCTGGACCTGGCAGCTTAAAACACACTGAGTGTAAGCATCTTTGCCCAAAATCCCAAGAGAAGAATGGAAGAGAAGGAATTGCTGTGTGACCATCCTCCCTTGGGATGATTTCTCTCTTTCTCTCTGTCTCTCTGAAAAGCACACATGCCCTATAGCAAAAAATATCTAAAAAATAAATAAATAAAATAAATAAAAAAGAGATAAAATACATAGACTTTTTAGCCAATCTGCTTTCATTTGAATGCTAACTTTGTTGTTTGTTATATGGCGAGTTACTTTATTCAAAATGCTTCAATTTCTTCATCCTTAAACTGATATCCACCTCAGATGTTTATAGTGCAGAATATATTAGGATATGTGAAGTTCTTATAATAATGCCTGTTCTGTGACCAGCAAGTGGTAGTGTGGTTAAGGAGCTAGACTCCCACATGGCCGACTGTGGCTCAAATACCAGACCTGGTGGCTTGTTTTCTCACTTTCTCTCTCTCTCTCTTCTTCTTCTCTCTCTCTCTCTCTCTCTCTCTCTCTCTCTCTCTCTCTCTCTGCCTTTCTCTGATGAGTGTACATGCTCTATAGCAAATAAAAATAAAAGTAATAATAATAAAATAATTCTCTAAAAATAATCATAATAATGGCTATAATAACAAATATATTTAAATAATTTTACTTATTTATTTACCATAGTATGAAATAATGCCAGACTGCAGAATATATGAAAAGTTTAGTAACATGTCTTACATGTATTTTATTTTGAGTTGGTAAGGGAATAAATGTGACAAAATTAAGAATAATAAATTCATTATGCCACACCATTCTAAATAGTATTTTGTCTGTTTTAAAATGTAATAGAAATTTATAGATAACATAATTTATTAAGATCTGTGATAGATCAGAAACATTTCTTAAGAGAGAAGACATGAGCAATGTTAGATGATTTAGATGGAGGGAAAAGACATCCCCAGCTAGGAAAGCAATACAAATCAGAGTTTAGGGTGTGGAGGTGATGATGTATGGTTAACATTACATCTGTGCAGAAGGACAAGGCAGAGGATCTGCATTATAAAAATAAACAATGTTTATAAAACTGGATGAGTTTAAGGTAGATATGTTTAAAAGCCAAGTGAAAGATTAGGCAAATGATTTTGTATAGGGAGCTACTTTAAGGTCCTTCTATAGGGTAAAAATAAAATAAAAATAATATTTGGGGAATAGTTTTTCATGTGATTACAATTAACTTAATGCCCTACAGACCTAATTTTAGGCTGAAATGACCTCAAGTTTGCTTGTAAGCACCTTTTGATTTAAATCAGCAATGATCTCCTTAGCCTTGTATATGGCATTAGTAATCCGAGAAGAGTGTACTAGACCCTCCCACTCATCTGATAGTGAAGGGTATTACTTCTTATTTTCACCGACGAACAATAAGAAATACATCAGGAAAAGAGAATAATATAAAAGGCTTTCAAGTAGGCAAAAAAGAGTTGAAAATACCTTGACATCATGGTGTACTTAGAAGACCCGAAGGTTTCCATAAAAAACTTCTCAGTGTAATAAATGAATACAGTAAAGTGTCAGGATACAAAATAAACATTCAAAACTCTATAGCATTTCTATATACGAACAAAGTGAACAAGGTAGATCTAAAGAAAGGAATCCCTTTTACCATAGCCATAAAATGTAAGACAACTATGGATAAACCTAGCTGAGACAGTCAAAGACCTTTACAAAGAACACTATGAAAATCTTTAAAAAGATATTGAAAATAACACAAAACAGTGGAAGGACATTCTACGTTTCTGGATTGGAAGACTTAATATAATCAAAATGGCAATTCTACCCAAATTAATCTACATATGTAATGCAAATCCAATCAAACTACTAGAGGCATTCTTCACAGATTTAGAAAAGTCAAGCATAGAATTTGTCTGGAATCATATAAGGCCTCATATTGTCAAAGCAATCCTGGGCAAGAAGAGTAGAGTGAGCGGCATATCATTCCCTGACCCAAAAATATACTAGAAAGCTGTAGTAATCAAAACACCAAGTATTGGCACAAAAAGAGATAGGTGGACCAATGGAATAGAATAGATACCCCAGAAATAAACCCCGAAGCTTACAGTCAACTAATTTTTGACAAAGAATGCCAGTCAATTCATTGGGAAAAGGAAAATCTCTTTAGTAAATGGTGCTGGAAAAACTGGGTATCCACCTGCAGACAGATGAAACTGAATCCCCATCTTTCACTATTAACAAAAATCAACTCAACATGGATTAAAGATCTGAAACTAAGACCTCACACTATAAAACTACTGATGGAAAGCACTGGGGAAACTGGGAGACATTGGGGTAGGCAAAGACTTCTTAAACAAGACTCCCAAAGCATGGGCAATAATCCCTAAAATAGACAACTGGGACTACATCAGATTCAGAAATTTCTTCACAGCAAATGGCACAGTAATTAGTGTGAATCAACAGCCCTCAGAATGGGAGAATATTTTTGTAAAGTATGCCTCAGACAAGGGACTGATAACCAGGACATATAGGGAACTCAAGTGGCTTACCCAAAGGGGAAAAAAAAAAAAAAAAAGATCAACCCAATTAAAAGATGAGAAAATGAACTGAACAAAAATCTCTCTAAGGAAGACATATGAACAGCCAAAAAGCATATGAGGAAATGCTCAACATTTCTTATCATAAAGGAGATGCAGATTAAAACCACAGTACGATACCACCTAACCCCAGTCAGAATGGCAAAGATTCAAAATACAAAAAGTGATTAAGTGTTGACAAGGTTGTGGTGAAAGAGGAACTCTCCTACACTGTTGGTAGGAATGCAAATTGGTCCAGCAAGTGTGGAAAACAATATGGATGTTTCTCAAAGATCTACAAATAGAACTACCATTTGATCCAGCAATCCCACTTCTGGCTATCTACCTAAAGGACAGAAGAATGCTCAGTCAGGTAAGTGCTTGCATATCTGCAGCTTTATTCACAATTGCTAAGACATGGAACCAATTCAAATGTCCTCAAACAGATGAATGGATTGAAAAGTCTGACACATATACTCTTTGGAATATTATCCAGCCATTAAAAAAAAAAAAAAAAAAAAAAAAAAAAAAAAAGACCCTGGCATTTGAAAGAAGGTGGTCAAATATGGAAGATTTATTGCTGAGTGAAGGATACCACGTTATGAAAAAAGATATTGTATGTATCCACTTAATATATACCGACTATTCACACTCTATGGTAGAGATTGAAATGTTGGAGGACATAAAAGCAGTGAAAATAGCTATAGATTTTGAAGACAGTGTGGAACGGTGGTAGAACAGTGGAGGGGAGAAAGGAAGAATATAGAGAAGGATAGCAAGAGAACAAATAGAGGCATGACATTTGTGGGACACAGAAATGGTTTATTACCTGGACTTATCTGAGAAGTATTTCATCTTAGGTAAATTCTCTTTATAAGCCAAATGTTGTATAGTGATTGAATGTTTAAAAAATAATGAAAATAAATAATAATAATCTGAAAAAAATGAAAAGTTATCTGATGATGTGGTTAGTAATGTCTTTGTCTTAACTGATATGCATGGTAATTATGCTGGAAAAAGAAATGTTATACACTGTGAAGATATATGTGATTAAATTTAATATAAAAAATTTTAAAAGAAAAAAAGAAATACAACATCAGAGATATGACCTCTTTCATAGTACAGTATGCATTACTACCAATGGAAATATAGCATATTCTCCCTGTGACCATTAAGTACTGTTTAAAGAAAGCTGCTGTTAAAAGAAACATGGAATTCTTACAGATAAAACATATTTCATTTTATTAGCTTACATACAGGATTCAAATTGGACTAATAAAATAGAACACACTGACATTGCTAATGTACAGTAATTTAATACTTACTTAACACATATTTGAAACTTAGCTTATCAGAACAGTAGATACGTTAAAACACCTTGGACACCAAAAATAATTTTTGGTATGTCCTTGAGGAGTATCTATGCTGCAATATTAATTCTGGAAAGCCACCAAATGTAACTGTAATGACAATGGTACTATTAGATCCACACAGAAGTATTTTCAGATTTTATTTCATAACTGAATCATATTTTAGAATTACCCTAAGATGTTTATATTGCACAATTGTGCATAAAATTCTCCACCAGAGAATTTGGGAAAGAATGAATGAATTAAAAGGAAATAATGAAGCAATCCCTAAATTCCAGATGGATAGAAAGCTAATTTGATCTTTAAGGTCTTGCCATCTGTTCTTTTGTTTATTTTAAGCATTAGACATTTACATACCTTCAAACAGAGAAACCTAAGAACAGACGCATTTATAATGGAACACTTCATTCGTGAGGAGAAAAGGCCAAAACGCATAACTTTTTGTAATGGTTTGATGGAGTCTGGATGGATGTTCAAGGATGCAAATTATTCTAGTTACTGAGAAATAATTAGGCTGAGAAGACATCGGGCAATAGGAAATAGAAAAAGCAATAAAATTTTTAGCAATTCCTATAAAATTTTGGCCAAATCATTAATGTGAATTTTTTAATTTGTTTCTGTTGTTTGTTATATTCCTTTTTAAATTGGTATAGTGAGTTGAATAGTGTCCCCCAAATTTATGTTCATCTAGAACTTTAAAGTTTATTTTACTTATGATAGAGAGTACATTTTTACACATAAGAGAGAGAGAAAATAGGGGTGAAGCACCTTCAACAGGGAGGAGAAGGGATTGCTCTGGGGGTGATTTCTCACTTTCTCTTTGTCTCTCTCTGTCTCTCTGGTGAGCACACGCACTCTATAGCAAAAATCGCTCTCTAAAAAAAGCAAAAAGTAAAGAAAGGAAGGATCCCTATATCCAGTGACTGATATGCTCTTAAGAAGAAAGGACACAGATCTGCAGAGACACAGAGAAGGCTATGTGAAGTTGGAGGTAAAGTTTGATTTCATGCAGATACATGTCAAGAAATGCTAAGGATTACCAGATGTGCACTTGCTGGAGAGAAAGAGGGAAGTCGAGAAATCATCCCTGGGGGGGGGATGGCAGCAGCACAGTTTCTGTTTTTCCATTCTCTTCTGGGGATTTTGAGGGCACACATGCTGGGCATGATTTTTCAAGCCAATAGGTCCAGTCTCGAACTGTTGTCAGCCATGTGGAAATCCAGTGCTTTAATAACCATGTCACCTGCTGACTCCCATGGTTTAAACTTTAACTTTGGGAATTCTTCGATGGTCAGGTGAAAAAGTAGTGCATAAAAGTTTGAAGATATGAAAGGTTTTTTTTTTTTTTTGGGGGGGGGGTTTGTTTTTACTCAGAAATATAAATCAAATCTAACCCATGGAAGTTAGTCAGTTTAAAATTTTGCACTTGGTTCACATTCAACATGTGTTTAGGTACTATTTTGACAAATACAGAAGACCCAAAAAAAGAAGAAAGAAAGACAGATGGAAAGAAAGGAAGAGAGGGAGGAAGAAAGAAAAAGAAAGGAAGGAAGGAAGGAAGATATAGAAATGTCCAGAGAAAATTTAGAAAGAATAAATAGAAATGAAAAATCCAATAATACGATTCTTTATTATTTTCCTGTTTTTCTAAATCTTTTTATCTTATTTCACAGGGTGTTAGTTTTGAATCTGAAATTTATTAAGATCTTACCTGATTGCATTTTTCTCTCTCCTTTCAAAACTATTATGTGCTTATGGGAAACTAGAAGATACGATTGAGAGGGTAGGGAGGGAAAGTATAGAATCAATAGCTTTCATTTTACTCTCCAAATTGAAGAGTCAGCAAATATTTTCTTTTCTAAAACTTAAATTCTATTTAAATCTTATATATAAGGGGCCTTCAAAAAGTTCATAGAAATTAAAAATACTCATGGATTTTAAAATTTTTTGCATCAAAATAAACTTGAATCTTACATCCAGTTTTCTATAAACTTTTGAAGATCTTGGGGGTCAAAAAGCTTTGTTATTCTATGTGCCTCACTTATCCAAATGTGTTTGTCTTACTGGTTTCCAAAATTGTATGGTTTTAGATTTAGGAATGTGTTTAAGTGTGGTAGCATGTTATATATGATTTTAAAAATCAGTTTCTTGGGACCAGCAGATGGCATAATGGTGACATTTCTGGACTTCCACATAATCAACCGCAGTTCAAGTCCTGGACCCAGCAACTTAAAACTCACGCTGGGTGCGTGTGCGTGTGTGTCCAAAGGCTCAAGAGGAGAATGGAGGAGAAAGGATTGTGGCGTTGCCATCCCCCCGGGGGGTGATTTCTCTCCAGCGTGTGTATGTGCGCTATAGCAAAAATCTCTCTCTAAAAGAACAAACAAAAAAAATCAGTTTCTTAATACCATTGTATTTTGATCACTATTCTTAAATAAAACTACCATTTTTGTTTGAGATGGGTTGAATATGTGAATTATGAGAAAGTAGCACTAATTTAAAATTAATTAAAAACTGAATATTGATACTCATCAAGCATGTCTTATTTTAAGGGGCTCAGGCAAATTGCAAATATAAATTTGCTTTCTAGCTTAGCCTTAGATAACCAACTTTTTGACCCTACAGTTTTCTTCTTTACCACCAAATTTAGCTTGATATATCCTTCAGATTACTGAAAAGAAATATTGAATACATTGCAACCATGGCAATACAAAATCACTCAGAGACCACGGCCATTTCAGGGATTTCAACTTAATATTTCCACATTACTACACTGTGGTCTTATCATGTACGTCTCCACCAAAATGACTTTCAATGTTCCATGAAAGAAAGACCAAATTCCTCATTCATCTTGGCAAAGATGGTCTTTAATCAAAACCTAACTTTGAAGATAGTTTCCAATTTTATCTTAAATTATTACCTATCTGTACTCTATTCTCCATAAAGTTAGGATAACCCATTCACTGCTCCTAAAAAACCTTATGATCATCCCTGCTTTTGAGTTTTTATTCATCTGTCTCTCAGCAGAAAAGCCCATCTCTCTTTGCATGCGTCCAAATTCTCCAGCCCCTAAGTTTTATGTTAACTCATAGCTCTTAGTACTTAGCTCCAAAATTTGTCATTGAATCACATAAAGACTCAAAACAACTTGAAAAATATTAGTTATTTTTATTATCAAGTAATGTGCATAACAGATACTTCCACTGCCTGCTTGAGTATCATTTTATACTTGACCATCACCACATGACTAAAATTTCAATCAAAGACAATGAAACGAGGTATGTCTCAATAATTGGTTAAGAGAAAATGATGAGAATCCAACTCAAAAGTGGAATAAGTGTCAAATTGTAGGTCGAATGTTTCTTGCAAACTTACTTGATTTTGGACTGCTTTGGTCAAACATCATTCATCACAAAGAAGCTAAATTCACAAGCCAAGTATCAGAGATAGTGTTTTGATTACATATTTTTATGATATCTTCTGTTATATCTTATTTTGTATCATTATCCATAAATGAAGTTTTATTTGAATATAGTATGTTCATTTATTTATCTATTGTCTATGACTGTTTTCATGCTATGGGTTACTTGGAACAGACAGTGTAAGACTCAAGAAGCCTAAAATATTTAGTATCTGACACTTTTAGAAAAAGTTTTCTATCACTGATTTCTGAAAAAGCATAGAATATAATTAAGCTTTATTAAACAGATTTTCGATGTCAAATAATTCTCTTCTATATACAATTTAGATAAGATCATTAAATGTTCAAGTTGTATATATCCCCAGAAAACCCAAGCACATACTCGACTTAAAATTCATAACTTCAGTAACAGTCATTTAAACAAATTTTTCCAGAACAACTTCTAGTATTTTTATTTTTATACAAACCAATACACAAGCTACAACATACCATATGTGACCTGAAAGTAAGTGGTCAGGAAAAACTCACTGATCTGTGTAATCCCTAATAGATACCGAGTGCTGATATCAAAAGCAAATAGAATGAAATCACTCACTATATGGGAATTGAAATGATTTTCTAAATAAATGTTGAGATTGAAAAAAAATTCCTCAGAACCACCAAGGACATCCTAAGCAAGAGTTTCCTTTTCCTTTTTTCTCTACTTTGCTATTAGAGACTATCCAAGCAGTGCTTCTTCTAGTTATTGAGAAAGTACATAATTTCTGATAAGTATGCTACAAGTATTAGTATTCTCTTAATGAGTACAAGTTGTAGATCTTCTAAGTGCATCTTCAATACATTGAATGCGAAATTCCTCTGCATAAATGTGAAATGAAGAGGTTCTAAATAAAAGACTGCTATTGTTAAACCATTTGTAATTGTACTATCATTCCACGCCATCTCACACACACACACACACACACACACACACACACATATACTTTTCTATTCTCTTTCCAGTTGCTAAGATAAATTACCAAGAATAGAGAAATGCCTTACTTTTTATTTATTGGTCACTTACTTCTTTGGCTTGCATGTAAGTCTAAGCATCCATAAAAGTTCTTCAATACATTGACATGATGATTTCAAGCAAAATAGAGGTATTTCACAAAACATGGGTGTTTGAAGCTGCATGTCTTATTTTATGTGCAATTGGGTTCCTTCCCTCTTCCAAGTACAGATTTCTTAGGTGACCTTAATCAAATTGCTTACTGTTTCTTCATTTGCTGTGTATTTCTCTAGAAAATATTTTTTCAGCCAGTACAATGGACTAGGTACTATGTGGGATATTATACAGAAGAAAAAGATGAATCCAACACAACCGTGATTTCAAAGATCTCATAAACAAGCAAGAGTTTTAAGCATATGTATAAATAATTGCATGGTAGAAAATGATGAGTGTACCTGAGAAAGGTACAGATAAGACACTTTGGAATGTCAGGGGAAAAAGCAATTATTTCCAACTGAAAAGATCCAGAAGTTCATTGATGAGACTGCATTTGAATTGTACTTAAAGGATAGCTAGGAAAAGGAAATTAAATTGACTAGCAAGGGCATTTCAAAAACGAACAGAGTATGAAAATGACAGTTAAGAATGTGGTAGATTGGTGTAGGTAAAGAAGAAAATATCATGTGTTTGCCCATAGCCTAGGATGTATAAAGCAAAGCAAGTTATAGTTAATTCTGGAGATTCAGCTTCAGAACATGAATGTAGCGTGGTCTGGAAAGAAACTTTGAATATAGACAGGTCTGGGTTGGAATCATGACCCTAGCTCTAGATATTGGCCACCTGGATAAAATAGTACAATTTACTTAACCTCTAAGTCTTGACAGAAAGTCTAAAAAAGTGTTACTTGACTTATACAGTTGAAAAATATATGTGTGCATTTTCAAACCCAATATCTGGCACATTATAGCTGCTTAATAAATAGTAGCTATATTTGTGTCAATATTATACTGAATAATAGGCCAAGAATTTTAAATAGTTCTGTAAGAATTTATCGTATTCACCAGGGGAAAGTAGAAGTTCATTCATTTCTGAAACCAGGAACTGTTTAGAAAATAAGACAGGGCGCAAATTACTGCCTTTCGGCTGGGCCTGCCCATTACAATCATCTAGAAAGCTTTGTTAACAGTGGCACGATTGAACCTTATCTATAACAAGTAAATCAGAATCTCTATGGCTGAAGTCCGAGCATGGTATTTTTTAAGACCCCAGGATTTCTAAGATATATTAGAGCTAAGGCTGAGAATTACTACTGCTTTAGAGGCAAGTTGTTAAAACTAATATGCGAATTATAGTTTATTATAAAAATGTAGGAGTTAGGGACCAGCAGTTGGCGTAATGGCTATGTCGCTGGACTCCCATGTAGTAGAATGCGGTTCAAGTCCCAGACCCAAATGGCTTAAACTCACGCTGGGTACGTGTGTATGCATGCCCAAGATCCCGAGAGGAGAATGGAGGAGAAGGGATTGCAGCATGGCCATCCCCCCTGGGGGGTGATTTCTCACTTTCTGTCTCTCTTTCTGGCAAGCACACACACCCTATAGCGAAAACCTCTAAAAAAAAAAAAAAAAAAAAAAAAAAAAAGGAGGAGTAAATTTACTCTACTCTCTACTGCACTAGTGGATGTCACTTTTCCAAATAGTTTTCTCTGTTTTTCTGCCATAATCTCTTGTTTGCCAAAAGTCCCACCCAGTACCTAACAAGACCAACATAGTAAAGACCAAATAAATATTTCTTGAATGAATACATGACTGAATCATATTATTTCCATTCTCCACTCAATCAAACTGACAAGATGAGAATATTTTAAAATAAAAACTATGTAATATTAAAAATATTTCAATCTCAATCCTTGTTTTCTTTACAAAAGCTATCTTATGGATTTAAAGAGAGGGGTGGAATGGTAGCACAGTGGTAATGCAACAGGACTCAGATAGGAAAGGTGCTGAGTTCATATCCTGGGACATCTCTAAACATGCCAGGCACACACATGTGTCCAGATCCAGGCCAGCTGTGACTAGGGTTGGCGCACAGTGTGTAAACTATGTTAGGGATGCCTGTCTCTCTTGCAAATAAATAAATAAAATTTAAAAATAGGTTGAGGGACCAGTAGGTGGCATAATGGTATGTCACTGGACTCTCATGTAGTCCACGTGGTTCAAGTCTCAGACCCAGTGGTTTAAGCTCACGCCAGGCGTGCATGCCCAAAATCCTGAGAATAGAATGAAGGAGAAGGGATTGCAGCATGGCAATCCCCCCTGAGGAGTGGTTTCTACCTTTCTGTCTGTTTTTCTCATCTCTCTAGCTAGTGCACATGCCCTATAGCAAACATCTCTTTAAAAATAAAGACTAAAACATAGGTTGAAAAAAAGCAAATGTTTCTCTGTTCATATTCACTTCACGTCCATAAGAATAATTACAGTGAGTAGTAAGATACACTTGAAAATTAGCATCATGAGCCAAAACATATAAGGGAAAATTCAAGAAAAATAACATTTTTTCACCCTATTACCAAGAATATCATAGTAATATGATTAACAATCATTTTGAAAAGCTGCATTCCAGAGTGTATTTTATGTATGTCCCATACATAGATATCTTCAACTTTTTAATGTTCTAATAGTCCCACCACCTTATTTATAATTATACTTATGAATTTTCTAATACACTTAAGAAAATACTCCATATTCAAAACTATGAATAAGGGGATACTGAAGTAAACTGAATAAGGAGAGTGAGGTATGAATATTAACAGAATCACCAAGAATTTGTTGCTTTTTAGCATTTAAAGGGACTAGGGCCAACAGATGGCATGGTGGTTAAGATGCTGACCTGCCACACGGTCAACCACAGTTTGAGTCCCAGACTTGGAGGCTTGCTTTCCCACTTTCCTTCTCTCTCTCTAGTGAGCACATGTGCACTATAGCAAATTAATAATAACAGTAATAATAATTAATTAAATTAAATAAATAACTCTGAAAAAAAAAGAATTTAAAAGGACTTCAACAATATTATGGGAGAATATCTCACCAAACCTAGGAAATGGCTTTCCTCCTGAAATCCAGTAGTGATGAAATATGACTTGGTTCTTTGTCAACACATTGAAAATGAATTTCAGTGTAAAAGTTCACCTCCAACATGGACACCTGAATTTTGAGGCTATCTCCTTATACCTTAGTGGATTGATAGTACTTTTAAGGACTGACTTCATTCAAAAACATAACAAACAGATGGCAAATTCCGTGTCAGCAGAAGTAACGGGGGTATTAAAATGCTACCAGCCGTCTCCCTAATGGCTCTTGTTTTGACAGGTGTCTACTCAGGTGCTTGTGTTTTCTAGGCAATGTTTCTCTGTTCTTGTGTACAAGCGGCCCTCACCTTTTTATGAGTATTAATGCTATCACAGTATTTACTATACATAAGACAATCACAACCATTAAACTGTCTCTAATCCTTTCTCCTTGTGGTTATATAAATTATTTGTTTACCCCGAGAGTAAATTTTTATAGGCACAATCTAGGGTTGCATCTATCCAGCTTTCTTCTCAAATAAATCTTCTGTAAATATTCAAACTCATATATACCTCAACATAATCACACTGTAAGCCCTGTCTGTTGCTTTCATATAAACAATCTAAGCTGGCTAAAAGGCCTACTTCATAGCCTATAGAAGAATACAATTATCATACTCTAATTTTCTCTGGTTTAGTTCCTTAATAGCCTTTTCCCCTCTTGGGCAAAGTTCATAGATGCCTTATAGGGAATTCATTGCAGTCAAATCTTCTAAGTCATCTGTATACAAATTATTTTCATAATGTTATTTATGGAATAACATTTCGTTCCAGAGACTGTACTAGGCACTGAAGATACCATGATGAGCAAAGGTAAAGCCACTGCTCTAAAGGAATTCATATTCAAGAGAATAAAATATATAAATATGTCAGATAATAATATACATTATGAAGAAAAATAACACACAGTAAAGGTGAAAGAATTACTAGGACAGGGGATATATCCTAGAAATCCTGGTCCAGCTGGACTGGCTCCTTGGCCTGGTGGTTGAGGCAGTGAAATTCCACATGGCTGACCAAGGGGGTTCAGTCCCAGACCGAGAAGCATAAGAAACATGCCACGTGCATGTGCATATGTGGTCAAAATCATGACAAGAGGGAGAGATGGGGGAAAAGGAAGTGCAGCATGGCCATTCCCCCCGGGCGGTGCTTTCTCATTTTCCCTCTCTCTCTGTCTCTCTATCTCTCTCTTTCAAGTGCACACGCCCTCTTGCCAGAAAGAAAGATCCAGGAAATCATGTTTGAAGAGGATATGGAGCATAGATTTGAAGGTATGAAGAGGTAAGCCAGGCCATTATCAAAGGGAAAACCATTCCACAGAGAGGGAAAAGCAAATTAATCTGGAGACAAGAGTGTGCAGGAAAAAAGTAAGATGAAGAGAGGAGATCAGAATGACTGGAGTGCAATGAGAGTGGAGAAGAGCTGTAAAAGATAGGATTTCAGATATCTGGAGCTGTGTTGATTCATTTTATATGTCAACATAACAGGGCCACAGAATGCCCAAATATTTGGTCGAGTATTATTCTAGGTGCTTCTGGTTGAGATTAATATTTATATTGGTATACTGAGTAAAGCTGATTGCCACATGTAAAGTGAGTGGACCTTATCTAATTACCTGATGGTCTATCTAGAATAAAAATACTGTCCTTCCCCTGAGTAAGGGTCAATTCTGCCTACCCATCTACCTTTAAACTGAGATAGTAGTGTTTTTTTTTGTTTGTTTGTTTGTTTGCTTGTTTTGCCTGCCTTGAATTCAGACTGAAACAACTGCTCTTCCTGACTCACAAAACCTGCCAACATTCAGACTGAAACTACATCAGTCCCACTGGTTTTAAACCTTCACACTAAGACTCAAAATACACCATTGGCTCTCCTAGGTCTCTAGTTTGCTGATTTACCCTGAATTCATGGGACTGAGACTCTATAATCACATAAGTCAATACCATAAAGAGAGAGAGAGACAGACAGAGACAGAGATACCCTATTGATACTGTTTCACTGGAGAACTCTGTATACTGCAGGCACATGAGAGTAATATGGCCTACTGACCATCTCAAGAGCTCACCCCCTATATGCTCTGGTCAGACTGCAAGTGGGTCAGATGGGACAAAATCAGGGATAGTAGCTAAGATACTAACACAATAATCTAGGCAGAGACAAAACTGCAGCTGTACTAGGAAGCTAATAGCAGAGGTAATAAGAACGTGTGAGAATATAAATATTTTGAAGATTGAGCCAACAGGATTTGCTGATGAGGTGCTGGGAAGGAATTAAGAAGTTTAAAATGATTTCTAGGGCTTTGTTTTCAGGTCCAAATGGAAGGAAAAGCGTCTCTATTTTCTTTTTTCTTTTTTTTTTAAATTTATTTATTTATTTTTGTATATACATTCAATCACATTGTTTAGCTTACGATGTGAGCATTTCAATATGTGAACATTTCTCCCCGTCCTATTGATCAAAATATCTTCAACCAATAACATCACACCTCCCCATCCCGTCAATACTCTACCTCCATATCCCTTCTCCAAATGTCCTTCGTTAGGCCCCACTCCATTTTCTGAAATGGGGAGAGCTTAAAAAAGAGCAGGTTTGTAAGGAAAATCGAGAGTTTGACTTTGGAGCATTTTGAGAAATATATCAAACAAGCAAGTGGAGAGGTTGAGTAAGCAATGAGACAGACATTCAGAGAGGAAGTTAGGGACAGGGGTCTCATTTGGCTATAATCAACATATGGGCAGTATTTAAAACTAGCAGATAGGGAGACTTCCTAGTGAGCTAGTGTGAACACACAAGATTTCTTCAGAAATGGGAATCTTCTCACATGATTGGTAAGAAACGGTTCATTATTCATAAAATACCTAACACAGTACAGCCTACTATAGAACTACCTTGAGGTAATTGACAGCTTTCCTATTTATTATATGGTACTTTCTACTGAAATGCCACCACCTTATTTCATGAGACATTAAAGTCATTCAGGTATATGATTAATACACATACTACACATTTTCTATGACATTGTTTCCAGATTATAAGGGTCTTATAGGCAAGTACCACTTACTAATATATGCTGGAAAATTATTGTAATTATTATATTTATTGGTTTAATATTAACTTGAAATTTGACTCTAGTTAATCATCTCTATTTTTCTCTTGATCTGAGAAACTTATTTTGGTTTCGTTATCTATGAAAAAAGTTTCTATTTAGCAAAATTGCAAACAATGCAATAAGAGTCATTATACTTAAACTCTTTTATGTAGTCCTCATAAATAGGGAGCTGGTTTTTAGTTATTTTGTATAGAAGCAGATAAATTCCCTAGTACTTAATATACATAGAGAATCCAAAATATATACTTGTAAACCCTTATTATGACCCCAAAAATGCAATAGAATACAACTCTAGTATTAAAAATGTTATATTAAATATGGAATTTTACAAATTTACATATTCTAGGTATATCTTGACAAAAATTTTCCACTTTGTCTTCTCAGTGGTTAGAATGGCATGCCATAAAAAGAAACCATAGAATAGTGGAAAGAAAATAATACCAAAAGTCCCAGTTATGCCACCGTTGGAATGACATTGAATGCTCTCTAACATTTATGAATATTATGATTTAGTAGGCATATCTATATACATATGTGTGTGGGTGGGGGGGAGTTAATGCACCTTGTAAAGGAAGTTCAATTTTCTTTCACAAAATTTTATTGGCCACATTTTATGCAAGCAACATAGCAAAAATGGTGAAGAGCAGGTATTCCTATTATCATGTGTTAAAAACAAACAAAAAACAAGGAGCCAGCAGGTGGCATGGTGATTAAGGTGCTGGATTCCCACATGGCCAACCACAGTTCAAGTCCCAGACCTGACCTGAGGGCTTGCTTTCTCACTTTATTTCTCTCTCTCTCTCTCGCTGGTGAGCATGTGTTCCCTACATCAAATTAAAAAATAATAATAATAATGACAAATTAAATTAAATTCTTTGAAAAACAAAACAAAAACATACAATTTCTAGCATCTTATCAGTAACTAATTAGAGACTCAATCTTGAGTGGCAACTTTGGTGTGTGTGCTTATATCACAACCACAATGTTTCATTAATATGTTTTTTCTTGTTGAACATGCTCAATTCTTTTAAATAAATTTAGTTAATTAGTCACTGTATGTGTATAATTTTAATACTTTTGTAATTATACTTAATTATGTTTTAGCAAAATTTAAGAAATCAAATAATTGCCATATTTGATAGCACAATATTATATAAAATCTGTAAATTATTAGAAAAATTCACAGATCTATTTATATATTTTCTTTCTCAGTACCAGTTATCCATGTTATTTGGTACTGACTTGTTAATTTTCATTTTTAGTTCAAATCACTATATATAAAAGAGGATACTTTATTTCTATGGGAAAAATTGACAGTAATTCAGCATAGATATGGCATATTACTAAGGTATTCCATAAGTTGAAAATTTGAAGAAAAATTATATGCAATATACAATTTTTCAGATGGTTTTAGAAAAAATAAAATTTCCTTTTTGCTTTTTCCCTTAATATTTGATTTCTTTTCATGTTAGTCTTCTTTTCTTTCCTTTCTTTTTTTTCCTTTTCCTTTTTTCTTTTATTGCTATAGAATGCATGCACTCACTGGAGAGAGACAGTGAGAGAGGCAGGGGGTGGGGAAGAGGTGTGAAAAATTACCCCCCGAGGGAAGATAGGGAGGATGGCCGTATCATAATCCTTTCTCCTCTATTCTCATCTTGGGATTTTGGACATGTATACACACAAGTCTGGCATGTTTTTATAGCTACTGTGTCCAGGACTTTAACCTTGCAGTTGGCAAAGTGGGATCTGGTGTCTTAAACACCACACTGCATGTTGGACTGGCCCAATACTCTTCATTTGTAATGCCTTACTTGCCCTGTCAGCTGTATATGTTCTTTTTATTTAGTTAATTGATTGGTTTGCTATAGGGCACATGTGCTCAGCAGAGACAGAGAGAAAGAGCGAGAGCAAGAGCAAGAACGAGAGCAAGAGGAAGAGAGAGAAAGTGAGAAAGCACCTCCTGGGGTAGGGGATGGTCTCACTGCAATCCTTTCTCCATTTTCCTCTGAAAATTTTGGGCACAAACACACCTGGCATGTTTTTTAAGCCACGAGTCCAGGACTCAAACTGCACAGTCAGCCAGGTGGGATCCAGCTGCCTTAACCACCTGCTAGCCCCTTACTTTATCTATATCCTTTATTGCCTGTATTTGAATGTTGAATCATACAACTAGGAAAAAAAATCAAATAAATTAAATAAGCCTAGAAGCCATATAGGCTACATCCATCTTACTTTATATATTGAGAAAATTAAGTACCATGAGTTTGAGGGACTTCACATGTTCATAAAGCTCCTAACAGCAGGCCAGAGCCTGGCTGCAAATCCCCACCTGCCAGTGCAGGTCGTTGTCCTTCTGCACCACGAGGATATTAGTTTAGACTGCATAGTACTGTTATTGGTATCCATGTTTATTTTTAATCCCTCCCCCCTTGATTTGGAGATCTTTGAAAAAGGAAACTAGATCTTCATTACCATATTTCCTCTGAATCCTAGAACAGTGCCAGGAGCATAATCTTAAGTACTCAATGTCTAGTTCTTTAAAGTCTTTTTTTTAACTTCTAATTTCATTTAATTTGTTAGAGGGCATATGCATTCGCTAGAGAGAGAGACAGTGACAGAGATAGAGAGAAAGTGTCCCCCTCATGGAACACAGTCACACCATAATCTCTTCACCTTTTCTCCCTTTTTTCAGAATTTTGAGCACATACACACACATGCACTGGGTGCGTTTTCCAAGTTTCTGAGTCTGGGACTTGAACTACACAGTCAGCAATAAGAGATTCAACTGCCTTAACCACCATGTCATAGGTTGACCCTTGAATTTTTTATTTAAAAAAAAAAGAAGGAAAAGAAATTATTTTATCTTCCAACCTATCATAGTGGGTGTGCAACAATATTTTATGACAACTATTTGACAACTGGTAAAATATCTCATTACAAAAAAATAAATAAATAAATATTTGAAACATGTATTTTATTTGACTTTGCAAAATATGAAAGTTTGCTATGTACATTTCTATCCAGACTCACACTAAATGGTAATTTCAGCATATTAGAAATAAGCCACATAGTATTATGGCTCTCCCATGGCCAATTTAAATGATAAGATTTTGTGTTTTTTTTGTTTGTTTTGTTTTTTTAGGTTTTAGACACAGGGTTCATGAGCTTGCCAAGAAAGAGAGAGAGAGAGAGAGAGAAAGAGAGAGAGAGAGAGAGAGAGAGAGGAAAAATGAGAAATCTCACACACACACACACACCCTGGAGGGATGACCATGCTACAATCGCTTCTCCTCTTTCTCCTCCTGAGATTTTTGGACACATACACACACACACACACACACACACACACACACACACACACAAAAGCATCCAGCATAATTTTCAAGCCACTGGGTCTGAGACTTGAACCATGGCTGACTATGTGGGAGTCTAGCACCTTAACTACTGAGCTAACTGCTGTCCCCAGTGAACTTTTTGTTTACAGCCAAAAGTATCCTAGCTCAACCACTAGTGAAGGAAAAACAAACAAGCAAAAAAAAATGGCCGGTAGGCAGAAAACTAACATTACCATATACATTTCCATTAGCTACAACATGGACATTTTCTCTTGAAACAACTCTAAAACTACATTGTATTAACATTTGGTTATTAAGTAAATGCTTTTCCCATCTCCTATTTAGGAGGCTCCCCAGGGTAGACTTGCTTTTATTTTATTCACATTGAGGAATTCACAGAAAGTTGGTAATTGATTGATGCCAAATCAATGACAAGGTTGAAGCCTTTAATTGCGTATTTCCGTAGCATTCACAAATGAGAAATAAAGCATTACACAGGGCATTACAGGGAGAAGATAGAAGAAAGGATACACTAAGAATCCATTTGATCTCTCGTTCCATATGTCGTTTCTGTGGGATATGACTTTGACTTCAGAAGGTGAAGGCAAAGAGCAGAGAAACTCAAGATACTCTGTCTCCTCTTCTCTACTTTCTATAAGAGAGGTAGCTCTTCTAGCCAAGAGTGAAATACAAAACAGACCCCATGCGTACAATCAAGCCTCACCATGTCATTAGTGGAAAACATAATAAGTATAAATGAATAAAATGAGTAAATCCTCTGAACATCCAATATAATTTTGCTATATCTTTTGAAGTCAATGTTTTTTAGTGTGGAAAAGTACATTTACATTTCAAAAGAGTAGCTTCATTTTCATTCTCTCTGCAGTTCTGCCACACACCAGTTTCTCACTGTTGGAGATCAAACCAAGGCACTACCAAAAACGTCTTTTAACTCAGTAGGAAAAATTACGCTATGCCAAATATTTTGGGAGGGTTTCAATATTATAATATTTACTCCTTAAGGACGGGGTCTGCTGTATACAGTAAAGATACTATGTATTTATAACGATAATGACTACTATAAAAATTATCACTATAGTTATGGGCAACCACAGGCAAACTGCACTATCCAAGGTTCCATGTGGTGATCCATCACAGTCCCAACCCTCAGAGAACTTACTATGCACAGAGAGAAGGCAAAATAGTACACAAAATATACCTGACACTGTGAGACATCAAATGATAAAAACTAAGTAAAAGACTGAGTTGATGAACACAGAGGAGTTTTTAAATGTTAGAGAAAAAAAAAAAAAAAAAAAAAAAACCTTACTGGAGAAGATGAAACCTATTGTAGACCTTGAATAAGGAACAAAACACAGGTTCAGATGGCGCAAACTCAAATGCCTATAGGAAGGTTATCTGAATATTGCTAAGTAGGAAGGTTGGATGCAATGTTGCCATGTTTTACAAAAGAATCTAGAATTCTAGTTTAACATAGAACAGATTCTGACTTTTTAAATACTGTCCATTAACTCAATTGAAAAATATTCAGGACCAGCAGATGATGTAATGGTTACGTTGCTGGACACCCACATCGTTGATCATGGTTTGAGTTCCGGATTCAGTGGCTTAAAATTCACACTGGGTATTGTTCATGTGCGCCCCAAATCCCAAGAGCAGAATGGATGAGAAGGGATTATGGCATGGCTATACCCCGAGAGAATGATTTCTCCCTTTCTGTCTCTCATTGTCTCTCTAGCAAGTGCACATGCCCTATGGCAAAATTTCTCTAAAAAGAATTAACAATGAAAAAATAAAAATATTAAATGCTGTGTAGTCCAATAAAACACTATATGATTGCAGTCTTTTTAAATTTTCTTTGTCACATCCTCAAATGTACACTAATAGAGATGAGAAACCAAGAAGGACTACATGAGCTAAATGTCTGCCATGAGACCAGATATATTGGGTCGTCAGAAAAGTCATGATGCATTTTTGCATAGAAACAGAAAAATATCTCATAACTTTTCTGACAATAGTTAACTTAAAAGAACATTAGGGGGACCACAGATAGAATAATAGTTACGTCGTTGGACTCCCAGTAGTCTACCATGGCTCAAGTCCTAGACCCGGCAGCCTGAAACTCAAGCCAGGCGTGTGTGTGTATGCCCAAAATCTCAAGAGGAGAATAAAGGAAAAGGGATTGTGGTGTGGCCATCCCCCCTCTGGGGGTGTGTGTGGGGTTGATTTCTTGTTTTCTGTCTCTCTGTCTCTCCAGCAAGCACATGAGCCCTATAGCAAAAATCTCTCTAGAAAAAAAAAATAAATAAATAAATAAAAATTAAGAGACCAGTGTGTGCCCAAAATCCCAAAAGAAAAATGGAAGAGAGAGGATGGCAGTGTGATCACCACTCCCCCACCCCCAGGGAAGGGAAGTGTTTTCTCACTTTCTCTCTTTGTCTTTCTCTGGAGAATGCATGTGCCCTATAGCAATGTCAAAACAAAAATAAAAACTTAAGATAACCCGCAATCTTAGAATGCTGACTTCAAAAATTAAGACTGTACTATTATTTCATAACACTGTAATCACTTCTAACATAATACTGTCTGGTTAACATTTGATAATTATAATGAAAAAGGTTTAAAAATGTTTACTAGGATTTACCAAGGCAATATCCCAAGTTAACAGCGTGCCACCCAGCCTGGCCTAGGAACTAGGCCATGTTTCAGCTAAGAATGTTTTTAAAACTTCATTATATGAACATTTGGTTTCTCCTATAAACTGACAAACCAGTTTGTTAGAGATACATTATGCAAATTAGGAAATTAGCAACAAACTACTCTGATGTTAGTCATTACTATCTTATTTCCTACTTCAGATTTGCAAAAACACAATAACACAGTCATATCTACCAATGGATGTTTTGTTATCACTATTAATGGACAATATTTTATTGTAATGTTAAACTTGCTGCGAAACTTGAGAATTTACAATAGCATACATTATTTTACGCAAGCTAATATAATTCAATTTCTCTTGTTCTCTGAGAAAGACAAATAAAGGCAAAATATACCCCAAACGTGTTCATTTGAATACTAACACTAATTTATTAAATATTCAGTCAAATTCAGTATCACCCCCAGAACTGTGAATCAATTTCAATTCTTCAACTGAAAATTGAAGAATCTTCGGTCTTCACAATATTGGTGAACATTCTAAGCTTTAGCCATGCTTTTCTGTTCAATCTACTTTTAGCATCTCTTCTGTTCATTGACTATTCCTGTGTTACTCTTCGCACTGATGTCTAACTCCCATCCCAGAGGTAGCAAGGGTATCAGAAACCACTGTTGTATATGAAGTCCAATTTGTTTTCCTTTGCTGCACACTTATTTATGCTTTCCATTTTTTTTTTATTTTTAATTTGCTATAGGGTGCATGCACTCAATAGAGAGAGAGAGAGACAGACAGATAAGAAAAGTGAGAAGTTACCCCTCAGGGGAGATGATCAGATTGCAATCCCTACCTCTCCATCCTCTTGGGATTTGGGGCATGGACACATACATGCCCAGTATGTTTTCCAAATTTCCAGATCTGAGACTCAAACCGAACCATATAGTCAGCCATGTGAGATCCAGTCACCTTAATTAACCAGCATGCCACCTGCTGGCCCTGTTTATGTTTTTCTTTGCAGGTCCTTTTGAACATTGGTTTTTCTACCTAAATCCAACAAAATCTTCAAATGTTTTTATTTAGAACACCCTCATCAATATCCTAATGAGTCTGTATTGAGCTTAAAATCTACTGCGTAAAAATCTAAGGGAAACCAAATCACACAGCTGATGTATCATGAACTGAAGACAGAAGCTGAGGACTGCTTACATTTTAATAAATCCATTCTAAAAGTCACTTTAGAAACAAGGTTTGGTTTGTTTGTTTGTTTTGATTTGCTGGGTTTGTGTGTTTGTTTGCTTGTTTCCTTATTTAGACAAAGTGTTTTTATAAAACTTACTGACAGAAAGCACAGAATCAGATTGGGAAATGGCCAATAAAGCTGATTTTCTTTTATTAAGAAAGTCATACGAATACCAAGAGAATTTTGTTAGATAATTTGCATTTTCTGATTTAAGCTATTGCTCTGCTTTATACAAGAATTTACAAGAATTTATTCAACAATACATTTTTTTTTTCTTTTTTTGGAGAGGTTTTTTTTTTTGCTATAGGGCGCGTGCGCTCGCCAGACAGACAGAGAGAGACAGAGAGATAGAAAACAGGAAATCACCCCCCAGAGGGGATGGCCACGCCGCAATCCCTTCTCCTCCACTCTCCTCTCGGGATCTTGGGCACGCACGCACACGCGCCCAGCGTGAGTTTAAGCCGCCGGGTCCGGGACTCGAACCGCAGTCGACTACGTGGGAGTCCAGCGACATAGCCATTACGCTAACTGCTGGTCCCAACAATACATTTTTCTGACATAAAGTTCATATGGAGTTTGAACCAACCATCTACATTTCACCAAAACTTATATTTGGTGTTTTGCATTACAAAACTCTGAAGTATATAGACATATTATTGAATTTTTCCCTGAGTTCAGGGAAAAACAAACTCACTTCCTTGGTAGGAGAAAGATAGATGAATATTCACTCTCTAGATTAAGAAATTTCCAAGCAACATTTCACAAAGCCTAGGATATTTTGATCTTCTACTGAGATATACCGTTTAATAGACATAAAATTAACTCTGTCTTCAGTCTCGCTATTAAATATTAGAAAAGACTATGTGTTTCTCAGGCTCAAATGAATGCATGTGAAATCACTCCTTTCTTTTTATTTAATTGTATTTATCATTACTATTATATTTTTAAAGAATTGCTACAGAGCTTGTGTCCTCACCAGAGAGATCAAGAGAAAGTGACAAAGCAAGCTGTCAGTTCCAGGACATGAACCGTGGTCAGCCATATGGGAGTTGAACACCTTAACCACCACACCTCCTCTGGCCCCAAGTGTAGTATTTTTTTCAAGGTAGTAATTTGAAAATTTGTTGTGAATTCTCTAATTTTTCTTAGTTATTCCAAAACATATTATTTAATTACTTTCTACTTTCAGATTCTAAAATAAACCAAGACAGAATTAAGTATTTGAACTAAAATATAAAGGAGAATGAGTCTGAAACAATGTCTAATTTTTTTTATAGTTTATTTTCATTTCTTTCTTCCATTTGAGAGGGAGGCAGAGAGAGAAAGAAGGATAAAGAGAGACAAGAAGCACCACGGTCTTCACACCACGATTCTATCCCTAGCCTCAGCTACCCCATATGATGGACATGTGTACACACCAATATGCACAGTGAGAGCTTGGAACTCAAACCTGGGACTTTCCAAGTGGCCTCAGCAATATGGAGTTTTCATTACCACTGCACCATCGTCACTAGCTAAGCCTTCCTAATTTAATGACTATCTGTATCATTTAGAAAAATTATTAAAGGCCTACCTACAAAGGTGCACACTGCTAAGACACTGTGCTCCACTGGCTGAGCCCACATGGCAGGAGGCCTGAGCTCAACTCCCAGTTCAACCTAAAGGCTGGGAATGGTGAAGCATGCCTGTATTCCCAATGACTGAAGAGGCTGAGATAGGAGGATCCCGAACTCAGGACCACCTCAGCAATATAGCAATATTCTATCTGAAATAAGTAAATTAAAATATTAGGTAGTGCATACCACAACTCAACCAAATTAAGGAAAAATATATGGGACCAGCAGATGGCTTAGTAGTTACATTGCTGGACTCCCATATGACCAACTGCAGTTCGAATCCCGGACCCAGTGGCTTGAAAATTATGCCAGGCATGTGTTTGTGCATGCCGAAGACCCTGGGAGAAGAATGGAGGGGAAGGGATTGCAGTGTGACCATTCGCCCTGGGGGTGATTTCTCACTTTCCTTCTCACTGTGTCTGTCTCTCTAGCGCACATGCCCTAAGGCAAAAACCTCCGAAAGAATGAAAAAAAGAAGAACTTTCTAACCAAATTTAGGATAATTAATGATAGTCAAACAGACTTTTGATTCCCAGTTTTAGGTATGTAAATCACAGTTGTATAAATAAAAAAGGGAGAGCCAGCTGCATAGCTTGGTGGTTAAGTAGAGTGCATCAGGAGTCAGGTCCCACACGGACAACCACAGTTTGAATCTTGACCTCAGCAACTTGAGAAACAGGTCAAGTCCATGTGCATGCATGCATTCCTGACCGGATAAAAAACTGAGGAAAAAGGATTATAGGATGCTTTCTCTCTTATTTTCTCTGGTGAGCACATATGCCCTCTGACAATCAAATAAAACAATAAATAAATAAATAAATAAATAAATAAATAAATAAATAGAAATTAGTAAGTAAGTAAAAGGAAAAAGTGATGAGCACTTTCTTCCTGTTGTTTTAATTGATGTAGGTAATCCTAGAACATTCAGGGTCCCCTGAGATTTGAAGAACATGAATGCTCTAATAACACATTTGCTTTTAAGGAGCTTTTGTTTCAAAATCCTGGGTCTTTTCAGACAGAATCGTGCTTTTTCTACATTCCCGTTACTCAATTTGCCCTCAATAGTCTCATTAGCTTGTCCTTGTAAATGGAAAGCAAGAAAAAAAATTCTAACAGACTTTTTTGGTAGCAACCAAGGTAGTATGTCACCAATAGCTAAAGATATTTAAACTGACACTATTGCCTGGTTTTCCCACACATGAAATATTTTTATTTAAAAAATAAAAGTGCTAAAACTTTAGAAATTGATATAAAAGAAGTTTGAACTCTCAAAGGAAAAATATATCAATTTAAAATGTTTTATTGAAAGTATATCAATTAGGGGACCAGCAGTTGGCATAATGGCTATGTTGCTGGCCTCCCATGTAGTTGACCGTAGTTCAAGTCCCAGATCCTGTGGCTTATATTTATGCCGGGCGCATGTGCGTGCGTGCCCAACATCTTGAGAGGAGAATGGGAGAGAAGGGATTGTGGCATGGTCATCTCCTCTGGGGGGGTAATTTCTCACTTTCCATCTCTCTGTGACTTTCTGGTGAGTGCACGTGCCTTATAATAAAAACTTCTCAAAAAGAAAAGTACATCAATTAATAAATATACATATTTATTTTAATATATATCAATCCTATTTATAGAAATATTAGATAGCTAGTGGCTTTATTATTCTTTCAGGCCACTGTGGCTTGATTAAAAAAAAAAAAAAAAAAAAAAAAAAAAAAAACCAAGGTATTCTGACAAGACAAATAGAAATACTGTGAAAACTAAGGTAAAATGTTCTCCTAGGATATGAATAGTATGAGTATTTCACATGTATAAGACAATACCATGTCTTCAATCCCTGAGTAGAATATTTATGAGTAAAATCATTTCATCAAGCATAAAATGTCAAAATTCTGCAATCAGGAAAAAAAGTCCCTAACTTCCTTTCTTTTCAACAGCTTCTCTGTTATAAATCTTGTCATTTAGCATAAGTAGCCATGGTACTAAATTCAATTTGGAATTATGTTCTCCATGAATTCAAGATCCACGACAATGAATTAATCTAATGAATAACTGTACTTGTAAAACAAGCAATATCAATAATCCAAAAAAGTAGATGGCCAAAATATTTCCATCAAGATTTGGAGATGAAAAGCACAAATCTATGAAATTAAGTGAATAGTTTGCCTATGCAATACATGTACTATTTTGGAATCTTCACATTGAGCTGTGAAATGATAAATGTCAGGAAGAAAAACTCATTCATTACTGGCATTTATTAGGTATTTTGAAATAATCATAAATACCAGAGTTAAGAAAATTAATTTTGCTTGACTATGCAACTATCACATTATTTTACATGATAAATTTCATGCTAATATTGCTGACTCAAATTAGTCTTATCATCATTGGACAAAAACATTCAGATAAATACATTTTGGACACAACTGTAGTACTTTCTGTACTAGTAGCACTATGCAAGGTGTGAATTTTGACACTGTACTCTTCTCTGAAACATAACCAGCCAAATTAATTTTTGTATCACAGTGAAAATATTAAGTTATTTTAGAACAAAATTCTCTGTAATATACTTTTAAAATGTCTATTCACCTAAGAACTAAATACCCATGTAAATTACCAAATTCTAATATGATCTTTGCTTATTTAGAGAAACAATTATCTCATTTAACCCATGTTGTGTTATTAACCAAACTTCATGCATAAGAAAGAGAAACAGAGGTTAAAAACTTTTCTAATTCCACACAGCTATTAGTTTTAAATACCAGAATTCAAATCAAGATCTTTCTGATTCTAGAACTCATGTTCTTAATCCCTACTCTATTTCGTCTCCTGAGTATATAAGAGAGTTCACGTGTCCTCTTTTTCAATCCACCTTTTTCCTCTCAACGTCCATTTATGCTCTAGTCAAAAGGTTCAAACTTAGATATGTGTGTATCTCTTCTTTTTTTTCCCTATAATTTCCTCTTGCTTCTCCCAGTTACCTAAGCAGATACAAGTTATTAAAAGAAAGAGCAAAATTATTTTATAACTCTTTTTAATTGTCAGAGGGCACATTTCCTTGCCAGAGAGAAATGGAGAAAGCACTCCCACAGTGGAATGTGGTAACACTGTAATTCCTTCCCCTTTGTTTTCCATCCTGTCAGGATTTGGAGCATGCACATGCACTGGATTCCTTTTTCAAGTTGATGGGGCTGAGATATGGATCATTGTCAGCTCTATGAGATCTAGTTTCCTTAGCCACTGGCATCAGGGCCAGTCTGGAAAAAGCAAAATTTCAACTCCCTTTGAAACAACAACAAAACTGTATTTATTTTTTCCATGAGCAAAGGAAACAGATAAAGAGAAATAGCTCCACCAACAGAATTATAACACTAGTATCCACCCCACAACCTTCTCATATGGGTCTGCCTCTCAGAGTGCTGCACTTTACTGTTGTGACACTGTCTGGTCACTCTTTCTTTTCTTCCTTTCTTTCTTTTTCCTTCTTTCTTTCTTTCTTTCTTTCTTTCTTTCTTTCTTTCTTTCTTTCTTTCTTTCTTCCTTCCTTCCTTCCTTCCTTTCTTTCTCCTTTAATTATCAGAGAAGGCATGCACTTACCAGAGAGAAAGTACCCCCCATTTGGGGTATGGTCATGCTGCAATCCTTTTTCCTCCAATTCTCTATCCCATCAGGATGTGGGGCATTCACACATACACCTGGTGTGTTTTTCAAGCTACTGAAATTGGGATTCAAACCACAGTCAGCACGTGAGATCCAGCTACCCATGTACAGGGCTTAACCACTATCCTATGGGGTTGACACCTCTAACTCTTAAAGTAACACCTCTGAGAAATACAATATAACTTCTGTCTTGTCTAGACTCTCACTGCTCTTTTTCGATTGTCTGTGCATGTTATTCTTTCCCTCTACAAGGACTTTGAAAACAAAAGATGAATTAATCTGTAATCTCCAAGAAGCAGATCCTAAAACAGGATTAAACATGAAGAATTTTGAGCAGGATAGGAAGGTTGAGATTAGCAAGCAAGTACAAGCTAGACAAAAAGACAGAGAGGCAAGTTTGGGCGGAAGCTTCCTAGACTGCACAGTCTAAAGAAGGTTTAATAAAGCAGTCAGGGAGTGCTCAAACCAAAGTCAGTCCACGAGGAGGTCCATGTGGCCCAGGAATAGGTATGTTTTAGAATCCCCACTGGGCTCAGTCATTGCCTGGAGGCAACCCTTGGAAAGTATACCCAGAATAGAAATATGGCCATGGATTTCAGAGCAGAATAGACAGAAACCCTAGCCAATTTTTCCCCCTAGAAGAGGGAGATTATTAGATGGATTTACACAGTTGCAAAATGGAACAATTCCTAACTGGTCCACTTACAAGCTTTGTCACATTGGTAATGTTATTGAATCTCTCTCCGAATCATTTTGTAAGAGTAGAACTTTTATAGGAAATAAATGTAATAAAATATATGAAAGCACCTTCTGCAGAACCTATTATAAAGTACTAGTTGTTTGTATCATCTATAACATCCAGTAGGTTACGTCTATAACATCCAATAGGTTACCTGTTCAGTCTTTCTACTAAATTTTATGTTTTATTTTTGAAGCAAATTAATCCTGACATTTATATATATATATGTAATTTGATGTGTTTCTTTCTTCTTCTTCCTTTTTTTATTGTTAAGAGTTTTTGTTCTTGCTTTTTTTTTCCCCCCATAGGACACATGTACTTGAAAGAGAAAGAGAGAGACAGAGACGGTGAGAGGGAAAGTGAGAAATCACCCCCTGGGGAGATGGCCATGATACAATTCCTTCACCTCCATTCTCCTCCTGGGATCTTGGGCACATATGCATATGTGCCCAGTGTGATTTTCAAGCCACCGGGTCTGGAATTCAAACCATGATCAGTCATGTGGCAGTCCAGTGACGTAACCACTATATCATCTGCTGGCCCCAATTTGATGTGTTTCTGCCAAATAAGATATTTGTACAAGTGAAAGTACTAGATTGATAAAGTTGTGTCTCTTAAAAACTATTTAAAAATAATATTAAAAACTTTCTTACCTACTGCTTCTATTTATTCATTCATTTATATATTCATTCAATAAAACATAATATCTGTGCTAGGCTCTGTGTTAGGCAAACAGAAACAGACAATACTCCTGCCTTCATTCAGCTTATATTCCAGGGGGGAGAAATACATTAACCATGGGCCATGTAAATATAATGTGAAACCACAACCAACGTGTAATGAGAGGCTATCTAGGTGGATTATATGTACCCCGGGAGACTGAGGACAGTTTCCAGGACAATGTGATGCTAAGTCCTAAGGTATAAAGAGTTTAGAAGATAAAGAGGTTAGGATAGGATGCTCCAAGCAGAGAAAACAAATTATACAAAGCCCAGTGGTAGGAAGAAAGAACTGGGAGAAGTTTCATGTGGAGAACAAGTAGGAGAGGAGCAAGTTGAGAAGCTAAAGAAATTAGGGAGGGCTATAAACATAATGGTTGCATAACTGTCCCAAAAAGCTGCAGGTGAAAAATAGACCCAGGTTCCACTCACAGGAGTTCTTATCATACTTAGTGTTCTTACCACACTTAGTGAATTAATGTCATTGCTTTTAATCACCGTCAATGTCATATTTGCTGTTATAAAAAAATAAATAGGAAAAAATTTTAAGTCAAGTAGGCTGCAAATCATAAGTAGATTTAAATAATGATATGCTATTAAGTCTACTAAAATGGTTATTTTTAACCTCTTGCTGGCCCTATCTATACATGTGTGTATGTGTGCATCTATTAATATCTACTATTGGACTGTCGAACTATATGGAAAGTAGTTACTCAATAAAACAACAACAAAATAATGGAAAGCATTAAAATAGTAAAATTAGGTAATCTGTTAATCCTGTATCTCAGAGCAAAAGATTAAAATGTTATTTTATGCATGAATATTGAAATATTCCTATTAGGATCCCATCTCAGGGCCTGAAGCACAAAAATGGGACTAATGGGACTAATTAAGAAGACAGATGAATAAAAAGAAGCAATCAACCACTGACTCAAAGACTATCATTGCTAAGATACTCTACACATCAAACAAGTCCTTAAAGAATAAAAGAACAGAGTTTTATGCATCATAGTATAGACCCTTAGCTGTTTTTCAGAGTCTTGCGCCTGCAGATTTGTGGTGTGTGCCTCATAGGCTGATGTGTTGCATCCCAAAAGATTACCCCAGACAGACCCAAGCCTTGTTGAAGATAAATTGAGACCATGCCCTTTGTCTCTTAAGGGAGTGGTTTTACTAAGCAGGATATGTAATAAATATCTACCTTCTTCTGGAAGAAAAATGCAGTGTTTTCCTATTTTCCCTACTATTACATTTTCAGGGAAATGTCTGAAGAGATGGTAACACTAGTTTGTAGTGTGCATTCCTAAGAATTCCACTCTGAAAACTCATCGGAAAAGTAAAAGAAACTCATATTAGTAAAGGAGAAAACTAAGCATACACTAGTCTATAAGAAGAAGTGTTTAAAAAAATGTTATATCACTAAATCTCCTAGGAAAATAAATGAAAGTGAGCTAAAATGCATTTGGAAAATAGCTTTGTGTTTCATTTCATTTTGAAAGCCTTAGAAAAATTGGGTATTGTCTAAGAATCAGAGGTATTCCTTAGAGTCACTATTTCAGTTTGAAATGCTTTTGCCTACCTAGTACATAATCCTTATTTAAACCTAATTTTTCTATTACTACTTTAGGAATACATTTTGAAGGATATAATGTGAATATAGTCTCATTCTCATGCAAGCCAGATTTTAGAAAATGTTAGTCTTCAACCCACCCGCACCTATGATGAAATTCTGGGTCTCAGGCGACAGCTGGCATGGTGGTTAAGGGCGCTTGATTCCCATATGGCCAACCCTGGTTTGCTTTCTTTCTCCCTCTTTCTCTCTATTATGCATATTTACATGATTTATATGTAAATAAAATAAATAAGAAAGAAAAATTTTTTAAAGTTTTAAAAGGACTGGACTGGCAGCTTACTTTCTCTCTCACTCTATCTCTCTCTGGTCAAATTAAAACAAATAAATAAAGTTAAATAAAATAATTCTTAAAAAAAATTTCTGGGTCTCTGCTACCAGAAAAGTAAACATTTTTTTTTTTTTTTTTTTAAAGAGCTATCCTAAATTCAGCTCTAACAATCTTTAAACTCGACAGGACCAATAAAAATCATGGTTGCTGTCAGGTGAGAAAAATTAAAATTGGAGTGATAAGAAGCAAGGGAATAGGAAGAGGAAGAGACAAAGAAGAAATTGTCACACACAGATAAGGAGGGGAAGGGTAACTTACAAGGATGCTCTGTTACATCTAGACTCAGTAGGTTCTACATAGCCTGTGTTTTTGCCAAGAAGAGTTTTGTTTACTTGTTTTTTTTGTTTGTTTGTTTGTTCTGTTTTGTTTTTGTTTGTTTTTAAGACTGCAGTGAGGTACCCGGGAAACCCTGAGGTGCATAACTTCGAAAAGCTCTCTGCTCTTCTTTTTTTTTTCTTTTTTCTTTTTTCCTTTTTTGGAGAGGTTTTTGCTATAGGGCGCGTGCACTCGCCAGACAGACAGAGAGAGACAGAGAGACAGAAAGCAGGAAATCACCCCCCAGGGGGGATGGCCACGCCGCAATCCCTTCTCCTCCATTCTCCTCTCAGGATCTTGGGCACGCACGCACACGCGCCTGGCGTGAGTTTAAGCCACCGGGTCCGGGACACGAACCGTGGTCAACTATGTGGGAGTCCAGAGACATAGCCATTACGCTAACTGCTGGTCCCTCTCTGCCCTTCTTAAGATGCTCAGGACTAAGAAATTACATTGGACTACCCGATGTTCTTGCTTCTGCAGCACCTTTCACTTAACCCTTTCCTACTTTTACTCCTACACCCTAGTCACCAGCTTCATTAGGTAAGACATCCTGCCTCTGTTGACACCTTGCCTCAACTTTAGCACGTTAACACACTGGGCATTGTTTTCTGGCACATTCTTAGCAGGTCCTAACCAGTAGATTGATTGAACCTCAAAAGATAATGTGAACCCTAGAATTTCTAAATAGATGGGGCTGGGTATGGTGAGAACATAAAAGGGAGGAGCTATGGGACTTCTCTTGAAACTGTTCTTTTTCACAGAAAGCAGAGATTATCACTTTAACTGTGTTTTCTTGAAGTAGACTGAGGTCACAGAAAGCTCCAGCACTGAGTTTAATCCCAGTACCCCTTTTGCTGATGCCTGCTGTCTCATGCCTATTGGTGTTTAACTGGAGCCAGGACTAGTTAAAAGAATGGGAATATAGAAGACTGATTAGACTCATCCTTTATCTGTGAGAAGGCAACCTGTATGTTCTTAGGGAAGCAATGAGGAAATCTTTTTTCTCTTTTAAGATTTTTTTGACATAGAGCATATACACTCACTGGAGAGAGACAGGAAGAGACAAAGAGGGAAAGTGAGAAATTCACCCTCCACCCCCCAGGGGTCATGGCCATGCTGCAACCCCTTTTCCTCCATTCTCTTTTCCAAATTTTGGGCACCCATTGCATGTGCCCAAAACATGCCTAGTGTGTTTTTCAGACCACTGGATCTGGGATGGGAATGGTGGAGCTGGCTGTGTGGGATCCAGCACCTTGACAACAGCACCACTTGCTGGCCCAGGAAATCTTTTTAAGAAAGTAAGTACAGGTTCTGGCACAGAAACAAACAGGTAGACCAATGGAACAGAATAGAGTCCCCAGAAATAAATGCCCAAACATAAGTCAATTGATTTTTTGGGGGGAGAGGTTTTCGCTATAGGGTGCGTGTGCTCACCAGACAGACAGAGAGAGACATAGAGACAGAAAGCGAGAAATCACCCCCCAGGGGGGATGGTCACTCCACAATCCCTTCTCCTCCATTCTCCTCTCGGGATCTTGGGCACACACGCACACTCACCCGGCGTGAGTTTTAAGCCACCGGGTCCGGGTAGCGAACCATGGTCAACTACGTGGGAATACAGCGACATAGCCATTATGCTAACTGCTGGTTCCCACAGTCAATTGATTTTTGACAAGGGTATCAGTCAATCCACTGGGAAAATGAAAATCTCTTCAGCAAATGGTGCTGGAAAACCTGGATTTCCACTTGCAGGAAGGTGAATCTGAACACCCACCTCTCACCTCTGACAAAAATCAAGTCAAGGTTGGATCAAAGATCTAAATCTAAGACCCCAAACTATAAAATTGCTCCTGGAAAACACTGGGGAAACTCTGGGAGACATTGGGGTAGGGAAAGACTTCTTAAATAAGACTCTCAACACACAGTCGATAATCCCCAAAATAGACAAGTGGGATTTTATCAGACTAAGATATTTCTGCATGGCAAAAGACACAGTAATAAGTGTGAATAGACAGCCCTCAGAATGGGAAAATATTTTTGTAAACTATGCGTCAGATAAGGGACTGATAACCAGAATTCACAAAGAACTCAAGCAGCTGTTCCGGAAAAAGACAATCAATCCTATTAAAAGATGGGAGAATGAGTTGGAAAAAAACACTCTTTAAAGATGACATACGAATAGCTAAAAGGCATATGAAAAAATGCTCTACATCCCTCATTGTAAGAGAAATGCAGATCAAAACAACAATGAGATACCACCTAACCCCGGTCAGAATGACTAAGATTAAAAATAAAAAAAAAAATGATAAGTGCTGGTGGGGGTGTGGTGAAAAGGGAACTCTGTTACACTGCTGGTGGAATGTAAATTGGTACAACCACTGTAGAGAACAATATGGAGATTCCTCACAAATCTACAAATAGAACTACCATGATCCAGCAATCCCACTCCTTGGTATCTACCCAAAGGACAGAAGAATACTTATTCAGAAAAGTGCTTGCACATCGATGTTTACTGTGGCACTATTCACAATTGCTAATTCATGGAAACAACCCAAATCCCCACGAACAGATGAATGGATAGAAAAACTGTGGCACATTTATTCAATGGAATATTATTCAGCCATAAAAATATACAATAATAATAATAATAATAATAATAATAATAAAACCCTGGCTTTTGACAGGAAGTGGATGAATATAGAAGACTTACTGCTGAGTGAAGCAAGCCAGGCTATGAAGGAGAGGCATTGTATGTCCCCACTTAATATATACAGAGTGTTCGCACTCTATGACTGAAGCTAATTGACTAAAGGATATAGAAACACAGTATATAGATGTAAATACCAGATATAGTTGTGTGAAAGAGGAGGGTCTGAGGAAAGACATTTAGGGGAGGGATAGGGAGGCAAAGCATTAATGGCACAAAGAGGTGTGGTATTATCTGTTGAAGATATTTCATAGTTTTATCAACTGTACTAGGGAGAAATGTTCACCTGTTGAGATATCCACTTTGTAAAACAAATAATAATGTGATTGAATGTATAAAAGAAAATGAAATGAAAATAATTAATTAATTAATTAATTAAAAAGAAAGCAAGTACATATTTACTATTTCAGGCCTCATGACCATTCTCAATTACTGATTCTTTGAACTTATTTTAGAATCACTTCTTTTTTTTCTGTATGTTATATTCTTGCTTTGATCTAGAAAAATAGAAAGCTCCAACTTAGGTAAGTATTTTAGATCGTATTGAAATTGCAAGAAAATTTATTTCATTTTGTACCTAAATCTAACCTAGAGATGAAGAAAATTTGCTTATACTCCAGATGGGGATTTTTAATATTTAAAGCTTAGAAATTTTAAGTTTAAAGCCCTAAATAGTTAGAGCTGATAAAGTACTAGTGTTGTTTATGATACTTTTTTCACCACAGAAATGATTAGTTTCTATAGTGGATTTAAAAAAAAAAGTAAGCCATTTTAAAAGATTTTTAAAATTTATTTTATTTACGTAGATATCACGTAAATGTGTATTATAAAGAGAAAGAGGGAAAAAGAGAGCAATACCTTCAAAGGGGGTCTCATCATTCCAAGATCCCTCTCCGCAGTCCTCCAGCTCATCAGATCTTTAGGATCTTGGGCACTCATGCACACACACCCACACCTGGCGTGTTTTTGAGGTGACCTGGAGATCTGAACATGCGATAAGTAATGTGGCTTCCAGCACTGCAGTTCACTTTGCTACCTACTTTGCCACCAGGCTAGTTCAAAAAAATGTAGTTTAAGAAATCTTTGGTAGCTCCTGCTGGACACTACGTTTTCAAGATGAGAAAAGGGAAAGAAGCTTGGATAAATAAAATGAAGAAAATATCACCACCTACCACTCTGGTTGTCCCTTTGTTTAACTTTCTCCCTTCTGTAAATGTGCATTTTGAACTTTGAATCAAATCCACTCTGCCACCTTTTGCTCTGTGTAGTTACTGAAGTCTTTTGCCCCTTAAAACTAAGATAAATCTGTTAAATCTTTCAAAATACAATGGAGTTCCAAATTCTGCTCACAGAAGCCTCAACCCCCACTACTGAAACAAGTCATCATACTCATTAAAATGTATAAAATAGAACAGTGCATACAATTTCACAAGCTTCCCAGTAATTCAAAACGTTTGTAAATTCCATTTTTCGCCAGCATGCTGCCAGTATTCACAACAAATTAAATTCTCATTCAGCTGCTCTGCTAGGAAGCATAACAAAACAAGACTGGGCATGAACCAAAATGTCTTCCTTTTATTGCTTTTTCTTATCATTTATTTCAATGTTCCCTCTGTCTGTCAATAGCCATTGTAGTTCCACCTGATTCTAGCAGCAAGAGTGGTCAAGGCTGTCACATCACAATCTCCTCCCACAATTAACTGTAGCTCTCATAACCCAGGAGTCACCACAGGGAACAGTTCCAACAGCCAGGTGGACTAAAAAAGGAGGCTCCTTTTACCTGTGTAGTGAATGGCCCCAGCATGTGAACTTTGGTAGGGTACCTGATGACAGTAGAGTCCCCCATGTGAATCTAGACCTCCATCTACCTATTTTGACCAGAAACTACAGGAAGATAAGTCATGGAAACAATTGCTTCTTAAACATCAATAAAGCAACATCTGTATTTTCATAAATAGCCTAAGTATCAGTGATAGAATTAATTATATTTGAGCAACAACTATCTACCAGGCACTGCACTAAGTATCTGGAAGACTCTTTGTCATGTCATCATCTCAACAGTTCTGTGATGGAGATAGTATTAGAAACGTTTTACAGAAACTGGTTCAGAGAACCCAACATCTCAAAAGCTCACAGACACATGTTGTAGGTTCTAGAATTTGAACCCACATCTTCTGATTCTAAAGCCTTGTGCTTGGAACTAAGCAGCCTCTTTCCAATCACAGTATTAATACATTGGTTTAAAGAAGAATGCAGCACTAGGCATTCACTACCATGAACCATGAGCTTTCCTGACTCATTAATCAGAAGACATTAAGGGCCCGGCAGGTGGTATGAAGGCTAAGGCACCAGATTCCCACATGACTGACCGTGGTTCAAGTTCACAAAATGTATAAGATACATAGGGATAAACCTAACCAAGAAAGTTAAAGACCTTTACAAAAAAAAACTATGAGAATCTTTAAAAAGATATTGAAAAGAACAATAAAAAAAAGGAAGGACATCCCATGTTCCTGGATTGGAAGAGTTAAATAATCACCATTTTTCTCAACAAATCTCACCATACACTATTAAGTGTTTACCATCTTCCATAGATTTTTGAGTTATGTAGGAATATATATAACTCCTGTCCTGCAAATAATCTAATAGAAGGGGTAAAACAAATACCCATGAAGAGTTAAGTAATGATATCGGCAGCAATGCATATGCCAGCAGAGTAACACAGATTATAGGTGCAATAGGGGTATAGCAGACAGAGAGCAATGAACTTGGGCTGTGAACGCTTCTGGAATAGGTAGCGGAGAGAGGCACAGTGAAAATAATGATGCAGAGGTAGACCTAGGCAAGGTATGTTTAGGAACTTCAAGTTTAAGGCTAGAGTTGAGAATTCAAGTTGAGTATTCATGTTGAAGATGCAGAGATATAAGCTTAGTAATGTAACCTGGAGCAAACTCTAACGTTTTACATGACAAGTACTGAGGACCTTGGACCATATTTATAATCAATGGTGGGGGAGGGAGTGTTGAAGATATGGCAGCAGAGAACTGATAGGATAAAAACAGTGTTTTAAGAAGATTACTCTGGCAACAATGTTCCTAATGTACTGTAGATGTCAGAGACTAAAGCCAGGAAAACTAGTTTGGAGACAACTGCAAGCCAATGAATATGGAGTAATAAAGTCCAGGGAAGGGAAGTGAAGAGAGTAAAGTGACAGTGTGGAAGTGATAATGCTCTGTGTTTACCGGGTCCTTTTTCATCCTCCTCGCTCTGGGCCCATAATCCTCAGTTAGTTCTGGACTATGAGCTATGAGCAGAAAAATAGGTACAAGTTCTTCACACTCTATTTTCCTTGCAGCAGAGAACTAGAAGCCACCTGTTGAGATGACAGAGCAGCAACATGGTAGCAGCATGTATCTCCCAAGTCACTGCTTGAAGGGAGCATCCCTGGAGAGCTGCTGGACAGACAGTAGACTTCGCATGAACAAACGCTAGATTTGTATATGTTAAGCTATTGATGGATCAGAATCTTTACTCAAACATAGTCTAATCCCTTCTTCTAAAACAAAGATAACTGTGTCAGAATTGATAGTTGTACTCAGGGGACTTTAATGACCTTGGTCTTGGAAGCAAAACTAAAAATAGGTAGAAGCCAGAATCTGCCAGTGACTTAAATAATGGCACTAACACATTACATTTAGAAAATACCTGCTATGCAATGACAGCAATGACATTTTTTTCCTCCCTTGCTACTTCATTAGATTAACTATGGAGTTTTTAAAATCATAATATTATAATAAGTGACTGACAAAACCTAGAATTCATTTTAATTGCAGCTATAGCGGTATTCTATAATAGCAGTTTTCCTAAAAAGCTGTATTGGAAGCTAGGAAGAACGACACATGGCCCTTATGCCAGTTTTACACTCTTAGAAAAGTTCCTTCTGTCTTCTGACTATAGTAGAATAGAAGAAGACTATAGGAAGGCTCATATATCAATATAGGACCAGTAATGGAGAGAGTTTTATTAAGCAAGCAGAGTTTCATCCTGCCACTCAGTTCACACTCTGCTATGTCAAACACCATCAGGCAGCATCCTGGGAGAGCTGGCAAGTTTTTCTCAATCATTATAATTACCCTGTTCCTGTATCCATGGATGCTCCTACTTTCAGAATCTCTAAACAGAAGGAAATACAAAGACACCAATACACAAAAAAGTTTATATAAACTCAATTTCAACATTACTCAAGGTCAGGCACCAGTGCTCATATATGAAGGCAAATAATCCAAATAATATAGTCTTCTAATAAAAAATAATATAGAACATGTAAGTAATTACATGCAATCTATGAAGTGTACAAATAATTCTACATTACTTCTTTAAGTAAAAGCTGCAGAGCTGTGACCTTGGTCATGAAGCAGCAGAATACCTTGTGTGTTTAATTGTCCTTTAAAAGTAGACAATTTAGCAAAAACTCAACCTACAAAGGCTTCAGGTATAAGGACTCACATTTCACTCACAAGTGTCTCCTGGAAGCCCAGAGCAATCCATCTGTACCCAGAAACATATTGAAATCAAGAATAACTCTAAATTTTGGCTTCTTTTCACCAAGTATGTTGTCCTCATTCTTGGTTGTGAGCTTTGATATGTTTTTTCTAGTGGGGAGGGTATAGTGACACTGATTGGCAATTCTTCTTTGCCAAAGAGAAAGTACCTACAAGACCTCTAGAAGGATTAAAAGGATAGTATAATAGTGCAATAGAATAGAACTAATTAACTCATGTAGAAACTAAATCCATAATCTTGAGTACACTGGTTCTGAGTTTTAATTGATAGAGCTAATTCAGAGAACAGAAACTAGGGAATACATGATTTTTAAAATTCTAACTGCAAAATCATCTTAGACTGTGTCTTTATTTTACACCAGGACCTAGTACGAAATAATTCTGAAAGCCCTGACAAATGACCTTCTCAGAGTTGTGGAGGAGTGCCAAATACCCATGCTGATTCTATGCTACATTAGGTCACTGGCATTTTCCAAGAGGACACCTACAGATTCTCTACATAGGACACGGATATTAATATGCCCTATACATATCAAAATACTTAGTAGCGACATGCCACTTTGGATGGCATTTTAAATCAGCTTCTTAGGGATCTTTTGTGGGGAATAATGAAGAGGTGGAGACTTCATTACACTAATCCTGATCAGCCAGACCCAAAATGTACCTCCTGTGGTCCCAGAAACTATTTGTTTTAATTCAAAATTAATTAAGTTTGAGTTAAAGCAGAAAGGGAGTGGTCTCATAGCTTTAATTGCAGACGCTCAACACACACAAAGACTGGCATCTCAGTGCTTTGGCCTTGAATTTCTGCCATCAAAACCATTAGTCAATTCAGAGACAGAGCTTGAACACTTGACTGCCTCCACTCGGCCCCATCTGCTGTGTGCATCAGTGCCAATTCACAGTCCAGTGTGCCAGTGGCACCGCATGTTGATGGTTCATACGGAGCATCCAGGATGCCGACACACTTCCACCAGAACAACATGGTGTCATCTCACCTGCTGGAGAGTCTATCTAAAAGCAGCACCACACATTTACACTTATCTATTCCTTTCCTATTGCTTTAAAAAATAGAATATATGACCTCAGAACAATAGAAAGTCTGGGGTTTGAGCAAAGTAAGACCAATAGACTAAATGCATCAAATTTACATGAAGGAAAATGAAACAATATCAAAGGAAAACAAAAGTCAATAACATGGAAGGGTAAGAGCTAAACAATTGCTTTTATACAATTTTAACTATTGTCTAATTGATTTCATCATGGTTGTAGGAGTTAACATTATGAATGTAATCCGTGGTTCTCAACACATTACACATTTGTTGTAAGGAAAGCTTTTAAAAACTCCAGGTGTGGGGGCACCATCTGCTCCTTAGTTCAATTAAATTGGAATTCTGAGGTGGGAACAAGCAACAGGATTTTTAAAGAGCTCTTAGAGATTCCAGTGCACAGTCATGTTTGAGAATTCACTGACTCAAAAAGAAAGAGGTACCGGGAACCGGCAGGTGGTGTGGTGGTTAAGGGTGCTGGACTCCCACATGGCCAACCACAGTTCGAGTACCGGACCTGGCGGCTTGCTTTCTCACTTTCCCTCTCTCTTTCTCTCTCTCTCTGCCCTCTCTGCTCAAATCAAAAATCAATAAAATAAAGTTAAATAAAATAATTTAAAAAAAAAAAAGAAAGAAAGAGGTACCAATTTGAGAAACATTGTTGCTTCTACTGTCATTGATCTACTCTACTGCAGAAAAGGAATAATTATTATTTTTTTTATTTTTGGAGAGGTTTTTGCTATAAGGCGCGTGCATTCGCCAGAAAGACAGAGAGAGACAGAGAGATAGAAAGCGAGAAATTATCCCCCAGGAAGGATGACCACGCCGCAATCCCTTCTCCTCTATTCCCCTCTTGGGATCTTGGGCACGCATGCACACATGCCCGGCATGAGTTTAAGCCGCCGGGTCCAGGACTCGAACTGTGGTCGACCACATGCGAGTTCAGTGACATGGCTATTATGCTAACTGCTGGTCCCTTAATAAATATATAATTTATAAATGTTGAAAAGTCTGCATAAGGTCAACTAGCTTATAGGTGGAAGAGCAAGGGTTAGAGCCAAGACCCTGGACTATAAGACATTTTCACTAAGACACACTGTAGTTTTGGAGTAGAGATCACTAAGCTTAGAGATTAGCCTTTGGACTGGAGAGAGCTCTGTTGAAAAAAGTGCTTCATACTTATCTGCTACATTTATTCCTTTCATTTGAATTTTTTTTGAGATATACCATGGTTTCCCAAATTCCTGAAATACAATGCAAAGTAATAATCTGTTATTTTTATTATGTCTATAAATTAAAACATACCTGTTCATGTAAAATGTGATTGGTTGCTTTACATGCATGATTTCTTACTCTGCATTACATCTTGCAAGGGAGATAATGCCTTGTTCATACTACAGTTAATGAAATTGAAGTTTATAAAGTTTAAATAACTTCCAAATTCTCATAATTAGTAAATGGCAGAGACAGGGTATGAAGTGACTATATGTTCTTTTTCTATTTTATACTATGTTGTCTGAAGAAGACATATATTTTTAATTTAGTTAGGGGGTATATCATCAAACCAAGTCATGAGACATGAAACAGGTAAACAGAAGACAATGGTAGGGTATGTGGGATATAGTGGTCTTAAGATATGTCCAGCAATTTCCAATTTCTTCTTATTATTATCATTTATTTTTATTTATTTATTTATTTATTTATTTTTTGGAGACGTTTTTGCTATAGGGAGCGTGTGCTTGCCAGAAAGACAGAGAGAGACAGAGAGACAGAAAGCGAGAAATCACCCCTCTGGGGGATGGCCACACCGCAATCCCTTCTCCTCCATCCTCCTCTCAGGATCTTGAGCACTCACACCCGGCATGAGTTTAAGCCACCGGCTCCAGGACTTGAACAGCGGTCGACTACGTGGGAGTTCAGCGACATAGCCATTATGCTAACTGCTGGTCCCTGTCCACCAATTTCTTGATACTCCTCCCTTCAAGAGTAAAGTTTAATTTTCCTCCCTTTGAGTGTGATCTACATTTAGTGACTTGCTTCCAGTAAATAGAATGTGAAGGAAGTGACAGTGCATGGCTTCCAAGACTTAGTGATAAAATGTATCACTCACTCTGGGAAAAACTAACTGCATTATCAAAAGGACATTTTAAGAATCCTATAGAGGGATACCGGTTCAAGGGTATGGCCTTGCTGGACGTCAGGCTTCCTGTAGTTGTGGGACCTAACAGCCAGGACCCATGGCTCATCCCCTCCCCCAGTCACCTTTGTACTTCAGATTTGTATCTTGGAACTTTTAGACAAACTTGCACCCCTCCCCACACCCATCCAGATACCAGTTCAAATGTCTGCCCTCATCAGATGCCACGCTGCTGGTGGCTGCAGGACCTAACAGATAGGTCCATGGTTCATCCCCTCCCCCTTTGCACTCTCAGGACTTTGGTGTTTGGGATAGCACAGAGCACCCACTGCACGCTGCATGATCTTTTCTTTGTTCCTGAGACAGGGAAGACTTTGGGTCACCCTGGGCCAGTCATGACAGTGCAGGCTGCTGTTGAGCAACAGGAGGCAGGGCAGAGCAGAAGAGAGATCGCCAATTCTCTTCATTTCCTCTTTTCTTTCTTTTTTTTTCTTTTTCCTTTTCTTTTCTTTTCTTCTTTTTTTTTTTTTTTTTTTTTTTTTTTTTTTTTTGAGATGTTTTTGCTATATGGTGCTGTACGCTCACCAGAAAGACAAAGAGAAACAGAGAAACAGAAAGCGAAAAATCACCCCCAGGGGGGGATGGCCACGCCACAATCCCTTATCCTCCATTCTCTTCTCGGGATCTTGGGCATGCACACACATGTGCCAAGCCTGAGTTTAAGCCACCAGGTCTGGGACTCGAACCATGGTCAACTACATGGGAGTCCAGCAACATAGCCATTACGCCAACTGCTGACCACAAGATCACCAATTTTCTAATCCTGCACACCTTTGAATGCTCAGAGATGCCTTGAATAATATAGAAAGGAATGTACAGATCATCAGATGACTAGGAACAGTTGCAGAGACACAAGAAATATGAGCAATCAACAAAATGTTCTCCTCCAAGGGAAAACATCTATTTTGCATCACTCAGAGACAACACAATGGAAGTCATGGAAATGTACAATAAATGATTCAGAATATTTGTAGTGACCAAACTACTTGAGATGCAAGAAAAAAGAGACAAGGAGTTCCAGGAGATGAGGAAGTCCTTTCATGATTGAAAGAAAATATAGACACCAAAAAAAGAATCAAATGAAATTGTAAGGGATGAAGAACTTTTTACAGGAAATTAAAACCTCCTTCAATAGTATTAAAAGTAGATTAGATCATCCAGAAGATCAAATCTCGAATGTAGAAGACAAAACCTCTGACCTAGAAAAAAGTATTAAAACGATTGAGAAAACAATCAAGAAAAATGAGGATAACATATGAGAAATACTAGATCCATCAAGGGCCTCAACATCCAGATAATTGGTACCCCAGAAGAGGAAGGAAATAATAAGGGCATTGATAATTTATTTCATGAATTCTCAAAGAAAACATTCCAAACCTAGAGAGGCATTCAAACATCCAGACCCAAGAAATACATAGGACCCCAAATAGAATCGACTCAAGAAGATCCTCTCCAAGGCACATCATATCCAAAATGAACAAAACCATAGACAAAGACAAGACACTAAAATGAGCAAGAGGGAAACGACGTTACTTACAAAGGTCATCCCACCAGGCTAACATCAGACCTCTTGTCAGAAACAATCCAGGCAAGGAAGGAATGGGGAAATATAGTCAAAGTGTTAAGTGAAAAACAATTTGGGAACCAGCAGTTAGCGTAATGGCTATGTCGCTGGACTCCCACGTAGTCGACCGCGGTTCGTGTCCTGGACCCGGTGGCTTAAAACTCACGCCGGGCGCGTGTGCGTGCATGCCCAAGATCCCGAGAGGAGAATGGAGGAGAAGGGATTGCGGCGTGACCATCCCCCCTGGGGGGTGATTTCTCGCTTTCTGTCTCTATGTCTCTCTCTGTCTGTCTGGCGAGCGCACGCGCCCTATAGCGGTAAACCTCTCCAAAAAAAAAAAAAAAAACAAAAACAATTTCAACCAAGAATAGTATACCTGGCAAGATTATCCTTCATATGGGGAAAAAAAGATAAAAACACTCTTGGATAAACAAAACCTGAAAGAATATACCAACTCCAGACTAGCTCCTCAAGAAGTTCCGAAGGGAGTGCTATGCAAGGAAAACTAAAAAGTCAGATGAACAGTTATAAGAGAACAAAAAACAATCAAGAAAATGGCTCTCTTAATGAAAGGAATAGGTCTGGAAATATCAAAATAACATTGAATGTTAGTGGATTAAATTCTCCAGTTAAGAGACACAGATTGTCAGAATGGATAATAAAACAGAAACTATCTGTTGCCTACAAGAAACATATTTTATGGATAAAGATATACATAGACTAAAAGTGAAGGGTTGGAAAAAGATATCCCAAGCAAATGGAAATCAAAAAAAGGTTGGAGTTGCGATATTGATTTCAGACAAAATAGGCTTCAGGACAAAGACTGTAAGAAGAGACAAAGGAGGGCATTATATAATAGTAAGTGGACTAATTCAGCAAGAAGATATAACGCTTATAAATATCTATGCACCCCAAAGATAGGGAACAACCCTATAGTTGTTGGGGAGCTCAACACAACATTATCTACTTTAGTCAGATCTTTTAGACAAAAAATAAATAGAGAGATACAGGACCTAAATGATACTACAAATCAAATGGGCTTGACAGACATCTATAGAACTTTTAAGCCTAAGACCACAAAAAATATACTTTTCTCACCCTGGCATGGAACCTTTTCAAAGATTGACCATATGATAGGACACAAATCAAGCCTCCACAGATTCAAAGGCATAGAAACTATATCCAGCATATTCTCTGACCATGATAGAATTAAACTCGATATTAATTTCAAAAAACACCCTTGAAAATACACAAGCACATGGAAACTAAACAACCTACTTCTGAAAGACTTTTTAACTACTGAAGAAATTAAGTCTGAAATTTAAAAAATTATGGAAACAAATAATAATGAGTACATGAGTTTCCATAATCTATGGGACACAGCACAAGTAGTCATAAGAGGGAAATTCATAGCAATTAGTGCGCATAAGAAAAAGATGGAAAGGTGGCAAATAGACAACCTAACGTGCCTCAGAGAACTGGAAAAAAAAAAATGCCAGGTGAAAAGAAATCATAAAGATTCGAGCAGAAATAAATGAAATAGAAAATAAACAGACTACACAGAAAATAAATGAAAGCAAAAGTTGGTTCTTTGAAGAGATTAACAAGATCAACACGTCATTAACTAGACTGATGAAGACGAAAGAAAGAAACTATATAAATCAAATACGTAATGAAAAACGCTACATTACAACAGACACAATAGAAATACAAAACATCATTAGAGGATACTATGAGCAACTACATGCCAACAAACAAGAGAACATGGAGGAGATGGACAAATGCATATAATCTACCAAGATTTAATCAGGAGGACATGGAAAACCTGAATAGACCCATTACAAGCCTTATATTGAATCAGTAATAAGTAAAATCCTGACAAAAAAAAAAAAAAAAAAAATCCAGCTCCAGATGGCTTCACTTTGGAATTCTACAAAACTTTTGAGGAAGAGTTAATCCCTATCCTACTCAAATTATTTCTAAAGATCCAAAAGTAAGGAAACCTTATTCCCTAAACAGATAAGGAAATGACAAAAAAGGAAAACTACAAACCAGTATCTCTGATGAATATAGATGGAAAAATTCTCAGCAAGATACTTGCAAATTGTATCCAACAATATACAACAAAGATTATTCATCACAACAAGGTATGCTTTATCCCAGGGATGCAAGGGTGGTTCAACGTATGCAAGACCATAAACATAATACACCGTATTAACATAGAAAGAAAGAAAGAAAGAAAGAAAGAAAGAAAGAAAGAAAGAAAGAAAGAAAGACCATGTGATCATTTCAATTGATGCAGGGAAAGTATTTGATAAAATAAAACATCCTTTCATGATTAAGATTCTAAGTAATATTGGTATAGAAGGGTCATTTCTCAATACTGTAAAAGCCATATATGAAAAGCCTATAGCTAACATTATACTGAATGGGGAAAAGCTAAATGCTTTTCCACTAAAAACTGGTACTAGACAAGGCTGCCCACTTTCTCCACTACTTTTTAATATAGTGTTGGAAGTCTTAGACAATGCAATCAGAAAAGAGAACAATATAAAAGGCATTCAAATAGGCAAATAAGAGCTGAAAATATCTTATTTGAAGATTACATGATGATATACTTAGAAGACCTAAAAGTTTCTGTGGAAAAAAACTTCTTGAAGTAATAAATGAATACAGTAAACTGGCAGGATACAAAATGAACATCCAAAAATCTATAGAATTTCTATATATGAACAAGTTGAATGAAGTAAGTTGAAGAAAGGAATCCCTTTTATAATAACCACAAAATGTATAAGATACATAGGGATAAACCTAACCAAGAAAGTTAAAGACCTTTACAAAAAAAAACTATGAGAATCTTTAAAAAGATATTGAAAAGAACAATAAAAAAAAGGAAGGACATCCCATGTTCCTGGATTGGAAGAGTTAAATAATCAAAATGGCAATTCTAACCAAATTAATGTACATATTTAAGAAAATTTCAATCAAAACATCAGAGACATTCTTCACAGATCTATAGAAGACAATCATAGAATTTGTCTGGAATCATAAAAGACCTCTTATTGTCAAAGCAATACTGCACAAGAAGAGTAGAATTGGTGGCATATCACTCCCTGACCCCAAGATATACTATAAAGCTTTGATAATAAAAACAGCATGGTATTGGCACAGAAATAGAAAGATAGACCAATGGAATAGAATAGAGACACCAGAAATAAATCGCAAACTTTACAGCCAAGTGATTTTTGACAAAGGATACCAGTCAATCCATTGGGAAAAGAAAATTTTTTTAGTAAATGGTGCTGGAAAAACTGGGTCTCTACCTGCAGAAAGATAAAACTGAATCCCCATATTTCACCATTAACAAAAATTAACTCAAAAATGGATCAAAGATCTGAATCCAAGACCTCAAACTATTTTATTTTTTTGAGAGGTTTTTGCTATAGGGCATGTGCGCTCGCCAGAAAGAGACATAGAGACAGAAAACGAGAAATCACCCCCCAGGGGTGATGGTCATGCCGCAATCTCTTCTCTTCCATTCTCTTTTCAGGATCTTGCACATGCACATGTACCCAGCATGAGTTTAAGACACCTGGTCTGGGACTCGAATCGCTGTCGACTATATGGGAGTCCAGAGACATAGCCATTACGCCACCTGCTGGTCCCGACCTCAAACTATAAAACTACTGGTAGAAAATACTGGGGAAACTCTGAGAGACATTGGGGTAGGCAAAGACTTCTTAAATAAGACTCTCAAAGCATGGTCAATAATCCCTAAATTAGACAAACAGGATTATATCAAAATAAGAAGTTTCTGCACAGCAAAGGACACAGTAACAGGTGTGAATCGATGACCCTCAGAATGGGAGAATATTTTCGTAAAATAAACCTCATACAAGATACTGATAACCAGAATACACAGGGAACTCAAGCGGTTTACCCTCCCACCAAAAGAAAAAAAAGAGAGAGAGAGAGAGAAAAGAAAAAAAGAAAAGAAAAGAAAAGAAAAAAAAATAACCCAATTAAAAAATGGGAAAATGAGCTGAACGAAAATCTAAGAAAGACATACGAACAGTAGAAAAGCATATGAGGAAATACTCAACATCCCTCATCATAAGGGAGATGCAGATTAAAACCACAATGAGATACCACCTAACCCCTGTCAGAATGGCAAAGATTAAAAATACAAAAAAGTGATAAGTGTTGGTGGGGATGTGGTGAAACGGGAACATAAACTGGTTTAGCCACTGTGGAAAACCATATGGAGTTTCCTCAAAGATCTATAAATAAAACTACCATTTGATACAGCAATCCCACTTCTGGGTATCTACCCAAAAGACAAGAGAATGCTTGGTTGAAAAAGCGCTTGCACATCAATGTTTATTGCAGCATTATTCACGATGGCTAAGATATGGAACCAACCCAAATGTCCATAGATGAATGGATGGAAAAAGTGTGGTACATATACTCTATGCAATACTATTCAGTCATGAAAAGCAACAAAACCCACAAACAGATGAATGGAATGAAAAAGTGTGGTACATATACTCTATGGAATACTATTCAGTCATAAAAAGCAACAAAACCCTGGTATTTGATAGAAAGTGTTCAAATATGGGAGGATCAATTACTGAGTGAAGCACGCCAGGATATGAGAGAAAGATATTGTATGTATCACTTAATATATACTGACTATCCTCACTTTATGGTAGAGATCGAAATATTGGAGTGCATAAAAGCAGTGAAAATAGGTATGGATGCTGAAGACAGTGTGGAATAAGGGCAGGAGAGAAGGGAAGAATATAGAGAAGGATAGCAAGAGAACAAATAGAGACGCATGACATTAGTGGTACACGGAAATGGTTTATTACCTGTTGACGATAACATGGATATTATTCTCAACTAGACTGGTCTGAGAAGTATTTCATGTTGGGTAAATTCTTCATACAAGACAAATGATGTATAGTGATTGAATGTTTTAAAAAATAATGAGAATAAATAATAATAATAATAATCTGAAAAAAATGATGAAAAGCTATTTGATGATGATGATGTAATTAATGTCTTTGTCTTGACTGATATACATGGTAATCATGATGGAAAAAGAAATGTAATACACTGTAAAGATATATGTGATTCAATGCAATATAAAAAAGATTAATAATAATATTAAATTTTTTTTTTTTAAAATGAATCCTATGGAAAGGCCGATGTGACAAGGACTTGAGACCTCCTACCAACAATCATGTGCATATGTCATCTTGGAAGCAGATCCTCCAGCTACAGTGACACTTTCACCTGACTGCGGCTCCACTCAATGTCTTCACTGTAACATCGTAAGAGATTCTGAGCCAGACCTACTGAGCCACTCTCAAATTCCTGATTCACAGAAACTATGAGAAGATAAATATATGTTATTTTAAGCCCTTGATTTGGGGGCAATCTTTTACACAGAAATAGACAACTAATATACCAGAGTAAGAAACAGAGAGGATAATAAAGGTTCAGATTTTGATACTCGATGATGCATTAGAGTGAACAACCCTGAGCAGTCAGAAGGATAGCTGGAGGTTGCGACCAGTAGGTAGCCTGGTGGTTAAGGCGCTGGACACTCCCACATAACTGACCATGGTTCAAGTCCCAGACCTGGTGGTTTGCTTTCTCACTTTCCCCCTCTCCTCCTCCCTCTTTCTCTCTCTGTGTGTTTCTCTCTCTGGTCAAAATAAAATAAATGAATGAATACATAAAATTAAAATCACTTTTAAAAAAGAATAAGAAGAAGGATACCTGGAGGTTGGGTCACTGCACAGGGACATGGAAAGGGGCTGGGGTAAGGGAAGGGCAAGAAATATTTACAATAACTCTTTTCAATGAATAAAAATGTATACTAGTTTGAGGGTGAATTCATTTTGTCAAGTTATTATAAAATTTGACAGCACTCCATATGACATACTAAAGGGCACCCGAGTATCTGAAGCAAAAATGCATCATCCAAAGTCAAGTAATTTACTCAATGGCAAGATATAACCACTATACCACAGAGGATCAAAGGATATCCTTCATTCTGTGAAAATATAAGGCAGGGAAGTCAAAATCATTTGCAGCAAAGCTTGTGTTTTATAATAAGTGTCGATTCAGAAATATACAATCCTCTTCAGACATATGATATTCAAAGATTGAAACAGCAGGACTTCCAAAGTCCTTTTGCTATTTTACACAGTTCAACAAGACATTTTGTGAGGGAGAGGGATACTGAACTTGAGCTGTGAAATATTTCTTTCCTTGACTAAAAATGAAAATTTTCTGCTGAGACTTCTCCCTCCAGATTCATTTCTAGTGGGTAGGACTACTTCTGTCTCTTTCTCTCTATTTCTCTCTGTCTCTCTGTGTCTCCCTAATTTTTTTTAAAGTAAAGTATTCTCTGGACACTCAAGCCCCTCCTTTATTGTGCTAATTTGTGCCTTTCTCCATCACATTTAGGAAAAGCACAAACTCAGGCCCATCCTGAGATGAATACTGAACTTGAGCTGTGAAATACTGCTTTTGCGATGCTTGGTTTTCATTTTTTGCTTTTTAAAATTAAAATGTAAAGTTTTTTTATTATCTTTTTTGCCTTTCTTCTTTTTTATTTTATTCTTTTTCTTCTTTCCTCTTCTCTAATTATTTTCCTTTTTTTCTTTATCTTTATTCCTTGGTTGCTCAGCCTCTATGCACTAAGTGTCTAGACAGGTCCAAGAGAACAGGATCCAAACATCTGAATATGATTAGGGTCAAAATATTCCTCAATTCCCACTGAATCTGATGCACAAAGAGTGAAAAACAGAACAGAAAAGAGATTGCAGATCACTTTCTCCTGCATGCTTCTGAACACTTAGATTGAACTTCAAGAATTAGAAAGAAATGTACCATTCATCAGATGACTAGAAATCACCACAGAAATATGGGAAAGCAAGAAAATACCTCTCCTCAAAGGGAAAATAATAACTCCTTTTCATCCCCAGAGAGTACAATGAAACTTACAGAAATGTCAGATAAAGAATTTAAGAATACTAGTACCAGCAGTTATCATAATGGCTGTGTCGCTGGACTCCCACGTAGTCGACCGCGGTTCGAGTCCCGGACCCGGTGGCTTAAACTCACACCAGGTGCGTGTGCGTGCATGGCCAAGATCCCGAGAGGAGAATGAAGGAGAAGGGATTGCGGCGTGGCCATCTCCCCTGTGGGGTGATTTCTTGCTTTCTGTCTCTCTGTCTCTGTCTGTCTGGCGAGCGCACACGCCCTATAGCAAAAACCTCTCAAAAAAAAAAAAAGAATTTAAGAATATTCATAGTGACAAAGCTAACAGAAATGGAAGAGAAGAGAGACAGTGAACTGCAGAAGAGGCAGGAGAAAGAGCTGATGAGTTCCAGAGGTGAGGAAATTCTTGCAAGACCTGAAAGAGGAAATAACACACTATAAAAAAGAATCAAATGGACCTGTTAAAGATGAAAGCCATAATACAGGAAGTTAAAATCTCCTTTGAAAGTATTAAAAGCAGATTAGATCATCCAGAAAATAGAATCTCAGATGTAGAAGACAGAATCACTGGCCTGAAAAAATCTACCGTGAAGACTGAAAAAATTTCCCCCCAAAATGAGAATAATATACAAGAAATACTAGATACCAACAGACATCCAAACATCCACATAATTGGTATCCCAGAAGGTGAACATACTCATAAGGGCATTGATAATCTATTTCATGACATCCTGCAAGCAAACTTTCCAAACCTAGAGAGGCATTTAAAGATCCAGTCCCAAGAAATACAAAGGACCCCAAATAAAATCAACCCCAAAAAATCTTCTCCAAGACACATTATAGCCTGATTGACCAAAACCACAGACAAAGACAAGATACTAAGATTGGTAAGAGAGAAACATCAAGTTACCCACAAAGGATAATAGCAACAGGCTAACAGCAGACCTCTCATCAGAAACAATGTGAGCGAGGAAAGAATGGGAAAATGTATCTAAAGTATTAAATGAAGAGCAATTTCAACCAAGAATACTGTACCTGGCAAGATTATCCTTCATATGGGAAGAAAAGACAAGAACATTCTCAGACAAACAAAACATAAGCAAATTTACCAGACCAGATCTCCAAGAAGTTTTCCAGGGAGTGCTATACCAGGAAAATTAAATACAGACAAACAGAAATAATAGTTCAAAAACTAAGAAAATGGCTAACTTAATCATAGGGACAAATCTGGATTTGAATATTATATTCCTCGAATTTAATCGGAAATATCAGACCACAACAGAAGATAGATTAAGTACAGAGACTGAACTGGTGAAAAAGAATTTTGTGACTTTTGACTAAAATATTGCTGATTTTCTTCTAGGCTTTGTTTTCCAGTTTTAAGGGATTTTTGTCCTGTCTCGAGCTTCTGATTGGTTCATGTACCTTTTATTTGAACAGAATCCTAAACTGTATCCTGGCTTTAAGTCTTAAGCAAAGTTCCTTGGCATTTCTTTGATTATTTAAAGCTAAACAGCTTTTCTTGAAATTAAAAAAATATATTAAAAATAACTATTTCATAACCATAGTAAGCTATATCACATCAGCTAGGTGCTACCTTATAGTATATTCATTCTACTCAGAGTCTCATACCTAAAATCAGCCATGTATACACAGATATGTATATACCAGCTGAACTTGCTATTGAAAATAGTTAAATTATTGGGAACCATCAGTAAACTAGGAATGCAAAGAACTTCTTCAACTTGATATGAGTCATCTATGAAACATCCACAGCAAACATCCTTAAATCTGAAAGAACGGATGCTTTCCATGTAAGATCGAGAATAAGGTAAAGATATCCATTCTCACCAGTTCTTTTTACTATTGTACCAGATATTTTAGCCAATGCACTGAGGTAAGAAAAAGAAATACAAATATTGGGACCAGCAGTTAGTGTAATGGCTATGTCGCTGGACTCCCACGTAGTCGACCGCGGTTCGCGTCTCGGACCCGGTGGCTTACAACTCACGCCGGGCGCGTGTGCGTGCGTGCCCAAGATCCCGAGAGGAGAATGGAGGAGAAGGGATTGCGGCGTGACCATCCCCCCTGGGGGGTGATTTCTCGCTTTCTGTCTCTATGTCTCTCTCTGTCTGGCGAGCGCACGTGCCCTATAGCAAAAAACCTCTCCAAAAAAATAAATAAATAAATAGTTAAATTATTTAAGAAATTTTTTGAATCAATAAAATGTGAGTTAAAAAAGAATGGAAAAACAAGTGTAGACACCTGAAATATTATGAGAGGAGGGTGGGAAATGGTAGAGGGTGAAAAATGGGATATATATATATATATATATATATATATGTATATATATATATATATATGTATATGTATATATATACACACATATATATTTATAAAACTAAAAATGGAAAATTATTGATAACATATATGATTAAGCCACTATGCAGTACACTCTGGATGAGGAATCACATTTTGTATGCTGTGACGATGCTCAGTGAATAAATGTAAAGAAATTAATTAATTAAAAATAAAAATAAAATAATAATAATAAAAACAGTTTGTGAGAATTTATTAATCATTAACTGCACTCATCTGAGTCTAAGAATTACATGTATTATCCCACTATCTATTTACCTTAAGGCAAAATGTTATTTATATCTTAATAAACATCAGTACCTGTAATAAGTACAAATGATTGAGGTTCAGATTTTCTATCTTCTTTGTTCAGGGTATCAGTTATAGAATGCCCAGACTTGAGACCCAAGAGCTTCTGAATTTCATATACTGTGTTCTAATGAGTCTGCTAGGGAAACATTGGAAAGATAACAGAAAATACTGATTTTGTTCTTGCCAGTAAATCACCTCCCCAGGTAACTGTTCTTATAATAAAACTACCAGCTGGGTGGCTAGTCTTTATGCTAAGGGAAGGTTGTATTTTAGCCCTCTGTACATTCAGTACAAATTTTAAAAACAGAAAGCAATGGAAAAATAAAATATAAACTCCTGCTGAATAAAAAATCATAGAAGGAAGAAAAGAAAATAATTTGGGGAGAGTCTTTGTAATTCACCTCTGGCATTGCAGTTACTAGTGTAAGGGGCCTGGCATTTCCTTAAGAAAATGATCACACCAGTGACTGATAATCCAATTTTTATGTGTTCAACTGAATAATAGGGCATTCTTTACTTGAGGATCAATTGTAATACATCCCCTTTCAAAAATGTGCAGAATGTGTATGTCAGGGCTTCCCAAATTTTAAAAACAAAAAGAATGTTTCCATTTTTCATTTTCTTTACTACAACCATAACCTCATAGCCTCTAAATCCTTTTACCAGGAACCTAAGGAGAGAAAGGAAAAAGACTAAAATGGCTTTTAAAGTAGGACCGGAGCTGGGCATGCCTATAATCCAAGGAACTCCACAATGTGAGGCAGGAGGCTCTAGAGCTCAGAGATAGCCTGGACAACATAATTAGTCCTTGTCCAAGAAACATCTGGGCATGGTGTCCCGTGCCTGTATTCCCACATGCGAGGCTGAGGCAGGAGGAGTGTGGCATAGAGAGACCTTGTCTCTAAAATAAAAACAGAAACAAGCAAAACAAAATAAACAATGAGGGAGGGGACTTGATGTCTCAGTGGTAAGGCACTGCTCAAGCAATGTTGCATCCATGTGGAAGATCACCCTCTACACCCTCTACATACAAGTGCCCATGATCCCAGCTGGCTGGGAAGGTTGGAGGACATCATGCTGTGGGACTCTGTTGAGAGTACTAATCTCTAATTTTTAAACAATGTTTACATCTCTTTCTTTTCCACCCCCCTTTCTATCTCTCACTCTCATGAAAGAAAAAAAACTTTTAAAAAGTTTAAAGTTGGATTGACACAGAAAGGAGAAAAAACTCAGTTTTAAAAGAGAAAGTCTCATAAGTTTGAAGACTTCCGGAATAATTTTTTTATGTTCTTGAGACTGGTATCTTTGGCCCACTTATAAGCTCAACAGTGTTGGCCCTTCATGATGATAAATCTAGTCGTGACCAGAACCTGTGACTGAGCGTTAGATCAGCCTCATAAGTGTTTGGTTTTACAGTGACATATCTTCACTCTGTCCCTGACCCCAGCCTTTAGCTCAATCACATCCCTGATTCTGGAACCCTTCGGTTTAACATTGTGTTTTAGTCCCTCATTCTGCTTAAATGCTCGCTCCAATGACTACAGAGCTCTGTTCTCGTTGTTATCTGCTTATGTATTCTCTAGCAACATATTGAGACCTACCTTCCAAAACCGCCTGATTGACTCTTTTTCTGCCAGCGTCCCCAACTACCCAGTGGCCTTAATAAGTGCTAGCTGTCGATAGCTAGATATTCAAGAAAGGCTGGGATTCTCCCTTGTACCTCATCCTTTTCCCTTTCTGCATCCTACTTCCTTAACTCCAGTTCTTATTCTAGACTGCCCCATTTCTTTGTTGTTATGTCAGGACATATCTCGAGATACATTTTCCTTAGTCATTGTAAAGCAATAGAATTAAATGCAAAACTTTCTTTTCCCAGAATATAAATAGGAAAAAAAAAAAAAAAGCTTTATTCTTCAGTTCATCAAACTCCACATCAATTCCAAAGTGAATTTGTTTGTCTTTTTAAAGTTGTACGGTTTTAAAGGAGAGATTCTGATTGATTGAGTCACCATTCTCAAACTAATATTGAGTTGCAAAAGGCAATGACAGTTCTAAGAGCTTTTCTGTATCTTCAAACACAAGATGATGGATATCTGTGGAGTTTCACTACTCCAAGAGAGCTGTCACCCCTTGGTCCTATTCTACATCTTCTTCTGGTTTGCTAGCTAACAGTTACACAATATATATTTGCTTATTCCACATGCAAACAGATCAAGATTGACACTTAAAAGCTCATCAGTAGGTGGGAAAGAAATCCTTAGAGACTCGACCAAATACAGTTTAGAGTAAACTGCTGCCTGAGAAAACACCCTCTCTCATAGCAATGCCCTCTTTCTGTGAATACATAATTATTTTTCAGAAAATTAGAAACCTACCAGCTCTTTATGTTAAAACAAAAGGTCCAGTTTTATAAAGGAAAAGCAATGAGCAACAAAAATACCAGTCATGACTACTTTTGCTAAAACCTCAGGCCATTATTTTCTTACCCCCAAAGCAACTGTAAATATCATTTACAAAGAAAAATGAAAAAGATGAAGAAGAAGAATTGATATGCCTCAAACTCACACTAATTTCAATAATACCTTAGGGGTCAATGCCCCTGAAGATCAGAGACCAACATCTCAAACAAGCTTGAGTAAGGTTATTACCATCATACTTAACCAGACTCAATCTCTGTCTCTGCTTCTGTCATCAGCAAATTCTCATAGCTTCAGTTCACTGAACCCCTACCTGTGAGTTCATTCTGACCTACTTTCAAAACCAACCTGGACTAAGTCTGTCACTGTGCAAAGAGCCAAAAGAAGAAATCCCAAGAGTAAGGTCCAAGAATGCAAAGTCTCTGAGGAAATAGGTACTTTATAGATATGAGAATAAAAAGGAGGCCACTGTGCTTGGAGGGTAGTGATCAAGGAGATAGGTGAAAGGCAGAATAAGGGTCCTTCAAAGATGTATTCTTTTGCTGAAACTTGTGAATCTACGGCAAAAGAGATTTTGCAGATGCCAGTAAGTGTACAGGCCTTGAGATGGGAAAATTATACTGGATTAAATGGGTGGTCCCTTTCTGAGCATATGAGTCCTTAAAAATGAAAAACCTTTTTTTTTTTTTTTTTTGGAGAGGTTTTTGCTATAGGGCGCGTGCGCTCGCCAGACAGAGAGAGACAGAGAGATAGAAAGCAAGAAATCACACCCCAGGGGGGATGGCCACACCGCAATCCCTTCTCCTCCATTCTCCTCTTGGGATCTTGGGCACGCACGCACACGCGCCCGGCGTGAGTTTAAGCCACCGGGTCCAGGACTCGAACCACGGTCGACTATGTGGGAGTCCAGCGACATAGCCATTACACTAACTGCTGGTCCCCAAAATGAAAAACCTTTTAAGGCTTCAGTCAGAGAGAAATGTGATTATGAATGAAAGGTCAGAGAGATGGCAGCCTAAAATGGAGAAGACGCCCTGTTGCTGGTTCTGAGATGTAGAAACACATTGCAAGAACAAGATAGAGGATTTGAGAAGCTAAGATGGCCTGCTGCCCGTCAGCAAGGAAATAGAGACATGGAACTACAACTTGATAGAATTGCATTCTGCCAACACCTTAAGACCGAGAAGACAGATCCTTTCCTGGAACCCTGCCACATTAATACCTTGATTCTAGCCTAGTGAGACCCTTGCTCAACTTCTGACCTTCTGAGCTATAAAATAATAAATTTGTGTTATCTTAAATCACTAGGTTGCAATAATTTGTTTTAGCAATTGTATATACCTAGGTGACAAAATGTATCAGATCACATAGGCCTTTCAGGCCATGGTAGTTCGTTTATTTAAAAAACAATAGGGAGGGGCCAGCAGAAGGCAGTTACATTGCTGGACTCCCACATGGCTGACCACAGTTTGAGACCTGTACCCAGTGGCTTCAAACCTATGCTAGGCATAGGTACCTATTTGCCCAAGATCCCAGGAAGAGAATGGAGGAGAAAGGAATGCAGTATGGTCATCCCCCTGGGGGGGATGGTGGTATTTCTCACTTTCCCTCTCACTGTTTCTGTCTCTCTCTTTCTCCAGTGGCTAGCACATATGCTCTAAGACAAAAATCTCTAAAAAAATAAAAAGCTATAGAAATCAACAATGATCTTTGTTAGACAAATACTGCAGAAAAGACACTCCACACCATTTGTCATAGAAAAATGAAATATTACCACACACCTATTAGAATGATCAAAATCCAGAACACTGACAGGATCAAATGCTTATGCAGATATAGAGAAATCAGAACACTCACTCATTGTTGGTAGGTATGCAGAATGGTACAGCCACTTTGGAAAACAGTTTTGACGTTATTTATAAAATTAAACATATTCTTCCATTCAATCCAGCAATCACACTTCTTGGTATTTACCCAAAGGAGTTGAAAACTCCTATACTAAAACCCGCACATAGTTGTTCGTAGCAGCTTTATTCATAATTTCTAAAACTTAGAAGCAAACCAGATGTCATTCAGTGTATAAATATACTGGGGCATATCAGGCAATGCAATATTATCCAGTGTCAAAAGAAATGCTCGATCAAAGCATGAAAAGATATAGAAAAAATTTAAACACATGTTAGTAAGTGGAAGAAGACCATTTGAAAATGGGGGAAAAAAATGAAAGAAAAAAAAGTGGAGAGTGGTTCAAACAGAAAGACAATTGTGGTGTGGCCATCCCCTGAGGGAGGTGATTTCTTGCTTTCTGTCTCTCTGTCTCTCCAATGAGTCCACACGCCCTATAGCAAAAGTCTCTCTCTTAAAAAACAAAAACAAACAAACAGAAAACAAATCCTCAACCTCATCCTCTCCCATCTTTCTAGAGTGGAACTATCACCAGTCTCCAACCCAAATCTCAGGATATGATGGGAACAGCTCTGGTAAGCTATTATCCTACTGGAATCAGTATTTCTCTCTGAGCTATTATTCCATCGGTTGTGCACTCCAAGAGGCTAGCATCAAATTCATCATCAAAAGATGTTCATTAAAGTTCATTAAAATGGGTCATACAGGGTCTAGCCAGTGGCATGGTGGTTAAGACTTAATCCCACATTACTGGTTGGACCCAGGGACTTGAAATTAGAGTTAGATCCAGGGGCTTGAAAATTCACACCAGGTGCATATGCAAGAGTGCCCAAAATCTGGACAGGAGAATGGAGGAAAAGGGATGCATGGTATTCCTCTCTAGAGGATGATTTCTCACTTGACCTCTCTATCTTTCTCTGTGTGTGTCTCTCTCTGGTGAGCACACACACCCAATGGCAAAAATGTAGAAATTTTGTTTAAGGGGTCAGATTTTCTAGTAAAGTAACTCTCACTATGGAAGGTCTGGTTACAAGGAATTCTAGCTTTTACACAAATACCTAAGATAGAATTTTGGATTCTAAAGGTTGGATTTTGATCACACCTTTATCACCTCCAATAGTATTTCAAAATATTTCAAACTTTGCCTTCACCATAAGGATGATCAGTCAATATGTTTTCTCCTAAAAGAGAGAAACTTCCCTCATACAGAAGTCATATAGCTGCTCCTGTACCTTTTCCATAATCACCTTTGACTTTTTTGTGTGTGGATTTCTGAGAAAAATTTCACTTTCAGAGACAGAGGTGAGAGGGAGAGAGAGAGAGAAAGAGAGAGTGAGAGAGGTTGAGAGAAAGAGAGTAACAAGGATTTTCAAACCACAGAATGCTACAAAAATGTACAGTATGATTGTATGTTTATCAAGCTCTCGCTAAGTCACCACTGAGTTATATAAAGTAGTTACTAGTTCTGTACAGCCTCCGGACTAGAAATTCCATATGCTCTTTTCTGTAATTCTACAAATCAAGGGATTATAAGGCATGACAGTTCCAGTTAAGGGAAAAAACACTAGTCTGGATATCAAAAGGTCCAGGTTTTGCCAAACTTGTAACTTTCTGCAAGTCACTTTACTGCTCTGATCTTTACTGATCTATGCTTTTGTACCTTGTGTAATAATTGCTAAATTTAAAAAAAAAATCAAAACTAAAATGTTAAAGTTAATATAATTTTAAGGTACTTATTTTTAAAACAAAAATAGCTGCAATTCTTTGATATATATTAGTTTATAGAAAAGACTCCCTATTTAAGGAGAAGAAAGGCCATATGAACAATGGCAACAAAATGGCAACTCAAATATGAAATTGCTTCTGAAACACTGATCTTTTAACTGGGGACAATCAAAATGCATGTGTTCTTTTAGTTTCATTATTTAGAATTTATTTCTTGTTTCCCAATAAACTAAAAAAAACAATAATTTTAAAAAATTAATTATGTAGTTCAATTTCCCTCCAGGAAAACCAATATAGCTTAATTTTCATTAACTATATTGTAAATCACATTACTCTTTTGGAGAACATTCAAAGATATTTTTATTTGTAAACCAATAGATGAGAACTCTAATGCATTTATATTATACTTGGACACTTTTAAAGGGGGCTTCCTATTTCAAATAACCAAAAAGTTGAATTCAACAATGCTATTTTTTTCCTTCCAAATTTTTTAAAGTGAGAAAACCCAATATATCCCTGGAACTAGAGATAGTGGCATCCAGGGTTAAACTGCAGCATTCATGATGCTAATTAGCTAACCATGACTGTATGTATAATGAAGATATTAAGCTTTCTCTAAGAACATTGCAAGTTGAAATTCAAATAACTAACATTTTGAGATAATTGGGAAATATGATTAACTGACTTAAATACTACTGAAAATGCAGCACAATTCCCTTTCAAAAGGAAGAAATATATTCTATAGACAAGTGCCAAAATCAGAATTAACAAGTAGTCAAGAAAGGAGGTGACTAAGAGTACACATACATGGGTAACCATTTTGAATAAATCACTTTAAAGCTAGTCACAGTGTGAATGAGGATAATTATATGGCTCTCAACTCTGCTCATGTTTTTTTTTTTTTCTCTTTCAATTGCAAATCTCCGCAACTGTCATGTTTAGTTGTCTCTTTGAGATGTTACTATACATGGTAACAGATGAATCTGCTCTTCTATGAGCTTTATAAAAGATCTACGCTCACAAAGCAAAGTCATTAAGTTTCGGATAGGAAAGGCTTGACCCCTCAGGTCCTTGGATAAACTTTTCTATTGCAGAAAGACATCACAAAGCTTTATAGGGAGATTTGAAAAGACATCAGAAAATATTCTGAAATATAGAAAGTAACAAAGATGTCCTGATCCTTTTCATTGCTTGCTGTGATTACATGATTAGTAAAGAGAGTCACTAAATAACTGATTTAAGAAGTGCTTCCCAGTGAGTAAATGTATTTTAACAGAAATAACTCATTTGGGGCTTCTGGATTCTTTTACAATGTTTTAACTAATTTTATATGGCCTCTCTAACAATAAGGATATTGCCAATGAAAGGAATTCAATGGATTAAGGTAAAAACTTTCCAGAGAAGATGGCCATAAGAATACTGTAGGTAACAAAACTTCAAAAGAGATGCCAACTAAGCAGAATTATAGTCAAGCATCATGGAGAAATAAAAATCACAATCTCCCTGAAAGAAATGTATGCTTATAACTGCAAGATAGCTACAATGACTTGCACTTAATAGCTGCTAAGTATTTGATGATGATAAAGGCTAAGAAAACCTGAAGCCTCGCATTAGATTAATGTGAATGAAGTTTACTACATCCAAAAAATCAATGAAAACAAAAATGAAGAAAGACAACTATACTATTATAGAATTCAATTCAAGGTGGATCTTTTCAGTAAATTATTATTTTTAAAGGCTTATTTATTTTACTTTATTTTATTTATTATTATTATTTATTTTTAATTTGCTGTAGGGCACATGCACTCACCAGGGAGAGAAAGTAAGAAAGAAAGTTGCCCGGTCTGGGACTTGAACCATGGTCAGCCATGTAGGAATCCAGTGCCTTAACCACCACACCATCAGCTGGCCCCAGTACTCAAATTATTTTGCTGTAAGAGTATATACTAATTCCTCTGACTTGCCTAAAAGGTCTAGCCAATCAACACTCAGTCCAAGTGGGCCCTTCTGGCAGAGGACAGAAGAAAAATGTGGCAAGTTTCTTGTAACAGGGGAAACTATTTTTCTCTTCCTCATGTTCTATGTATCTCACACTCTGGGGAAAGCAATAGGTGAATATATATATATTCAATATAAATTTAATATAAAGCAATAGGTGATTATATATATATAAACTTTTATGTACTGGGTGGTGTCATCCACAAAGTATTTTTGCAGAATAAATTATAATAGAAAAGAAAGTAATTGTTACCTTAAATCATTTTTTAAAAAATATATACACGGGAACCAGCAGTTAGCGTAATGGCTTTGTTGCTGGACTCCCACGTAGTCGACCATGGTTCGCGTCCCGGACCCAGTGGCTTAAAACTCACGCCGGGCACGTGTGCGTGCATGCCCAAGATCCCGAGAGGAGAATGGAGGAGAAGGGATTGCAGCGTGAACATCTCCCCGGGGGTGATTTCTCACTTTCTGTCTCTATGTCTCTTTCTGTCTGGCGAGTGCACGCGCCCTATAGCAAAAAACCTCTCAAAAACAAAAAAAAATATATATATATACAAGTAGGGCTCACAGGTGGCATGGTGGTTAAGGTGCTGAACTCTCACATTGTTGACTGTAATGAGTCTCAGACCTGCCTGGTGGCTTGAAAAGTCATACACGGCATGTGTCCATGCATGATCAAAATCCCTGGGATTTTGGGAACTCTCACTGTCTCTCTCTGTCTCTCTCTGGCAAGCATGTGTGCCCTATGGAAAAAAAACTTAAAAAAAAATGTGTGTGTATATGTGTATAATAAATATATACACACACAAATAAAACCAAAATATTTATTCAGTGCTTTCTTTATTCATGAAGTATCAGCCATCTTTTCAAAACAATTTGAGAGGTGATTTATGTGTTACTTTTTAGAAATAAGGATGCTTGGGACCAGCAGTTGGTATAATGGTTATGTCGCTGGACTCCCATGTAGTCAACCGCAGTTCAAGTCCTGGACTGGTGGCTTAAATTCGTGACAGGCACATGTGTGTGTGTGCCCAAGATCCAGAGCAAAGAATGGAGGAGAAGGGATTGTGGCGTGGCCATCCCCTCTGGGGGGTGATTTCTCACTTTCTGTCTCTCTGTCTCTCTCTGTCTGTCTAGCGAATGCATGCGCCCTATAGCAAAAACCTCTTCAAAAAAAAAAGAAAGAAGGAAGCTATATTTCAGAAATGGTTAATAATTGGAGCAGAGATTTATAGGTAAAGGAGTCTGAAAAGACCTCATGAATGGGAGGGATACCATAAAATATATTTGGATCTTTTTATCACGCTAAGCTATTGAGTCTATAGAACTCTAATTTTGTTTCTTTAAGTTGTTCTTTCTTATGTCTTTCTTCTTTTATGAATGTTTATTAAATTTTGCAAGCTTCTCTCTGAAGAAGACTAGAGGACTAGAGAAAGGGGATGGATCATGGAGTTATCAAGCCACGTAGAAGGTATTTCTATCACTTTTTCTCTCACATGTACACATGTTCTGTTAGGAATGGAAAATAAAGTCATCTAAAAGACACAGAAAGAACTAAAGACATATAAAATAAGAACAATTTAATATAGTGAAATAAAGAATATTTGTAACCAGAGGTTAAAAAATAAACAAACAATAAAAATGTAAGTACATAATTCTAGTACAGAAGCCTATTTATATAATAACTGAAAACTTAGTTCTTTTTGTCCCTATATTATGGGGATTACATTTAAATTAATACATTCAGAATTATCTTCCTGATAATATTATCAGTTTGACTTCATTTTAGATTCTTTATGCAGATTTTTTTAACACTAAATAATTTCAACAAAGAGAGACACAGGATTCAGCAGCTTTTGGTTTTTATGTATAATTGAAACCAATTTACTGTGGCATCAAATAAAAAAAATCTCATTTCCCTTGAAGCAACTCTTTGCAAATACTGTACTTACATATGTACAGTAGACTCTTCATTTGCAAGAAGATAAGAAAATGATCAGAACATTAGGTAAGCATTTTAAAATGAAAAATTTCACAATAAGATTGAAAGTAGTATGTTGAGCAGATATATCTATATACAGCTATAGAGGGAAAAGTATAGATGAAAGTGACCTGTCTGGAAGTATGCAGAGTCACGCACTCATTACTGAAAACGTAGATGTTATCTACCATGTTTGGGGCTAAAATTAAATGTGATCCCTTCAGAGTAATTTCTGGTTACTTTGGGTCTCAAAGGCCCAGAAGTTATGATTCAATTCTCACACTTTATTGTGGGCCAAGAGGCATGAATTACAGTCCCTATTTATGACAAACCAGCTGTGTCACTGTATCTTGCAAGATTTCAGGCACCTCATCTGTCAAGCACTGAATATATATGAATCTTAAATCATAACCTTAAAGAATATTCAAAATATTTTGAAGTAGATCAACATGCATCATCACTAAAATGAAATAAGATTTGTGTATTAAGTGGGGAAATGCTAATGACTAGAAATTTCTTAATAGAAAATGGTTTTTCATAGTTTTTTCAACTGTTCATCTTCTTTTGCTTATTTACTTCTTTTTCTATGTTCCAGAAGAGGGAGGCAGTATGCATTTGTCATTCACAATATTCACCCTGGAGTCAGACACCCTGGATATAATCTCAGTCCTACCACTTACTTACCTATAAATCCTAATAAGGCCACTTAATATCTCTATGCCTCAGTTTCCTCACTTATATTGATAAAATGAGGATATTACAAGTGTTTCCATCTAAAGTCATGAGAATTAATGGAGGCAACACATAAAGCACTGGAAGAGTGCCTATCTAAGCCCAGTGAACAACAGCTGCCATCAACGGTAGTATACAATTAAGAACAAGTTTAGCAGAAGATATGACACTTTATCGTTTCTTTTAAGTGTATTTATTTCTTTCTTCCATAAGCAAGAAAGAGAGACAGGCACCCCAACATGGTCTCCACCCTGAAATTCACTTCTAGCTTCAGCCAGTCCCAGATCATGGACACATGCATGCCTGGTGTGTTCATAGAGATCTTCAGATGTGAACCTTGAACCTTCCTGTGTTGGTCAGCCTTGCAGAGTATCACATCACTGCTATACTACTATCTGGCTCCAGATCTGATACTTATTTTTAAATTCAAGTGTACATATTGCATGGACCTCCAAAAAGAATTCTTTACAGGGCTGGCAGGTGGCATGGTGGTTGAAACACTAGACTCCCACATGACCGACTGCAGTTCAAGTACTAGACCTGGGGGCTTGCTTTCCCACTTTCCCTCTCCACTCTTTGTCTCTCTCTGGTCAAATTAAAAATAATAATAATAATTAATGAAATCAAGTAAAAATAATTCTTAAAAAAAAAGAGTGCTTTACACTTGAATATGCATTCCCTTGTGTCATTCAGCTTTTGATTTGTATGAATTACTTTTTTCATTTAAATTAATTTTCCTTAAAAATATTTAAAACAGGGACCAGCAGTTAGCATAATGGCTGTCACTGGACTCCCATGTAGTCGACCGCGGTTCGTATAACGGACCCGGTGGTTTAAAACTCACGCCAGGCTCATGTGCATGCATGCCCAAGATCCCTAGAAGAGAATGGAGGAGAAGGGATTGCGGTGTGGCCATCCCCCCGGGGGGTGATTTCTCGCTTTCTGTCTCTCTGTCTCTTTCTGTCTGTCTGGCGAGCGCACACATCCTATAGCAAAAACCTCTCCAAAAATAAATAAATAAATAATTAAAACATTTGGGACCATTTTGGCATAATGGTTACATAACTGGATTCCCACATGGCTAACTGTGATTTGAGTCTTGGAACCAAACTCAACCATATGCACGTGCCTGCATGCCCAAAATCCCAAGAGGAGAGTGATGGAGAAGGGATTGAAGCATGGCCATCCTCCCTAGTGGGTGATTTCTTACTTTCTGTCTCTTTGTCTCTCTGTCTCTGTGGCAAGCACACCCTATGGCAAAAGTCTCTCTAAAAAAGTATTTAAGGGACCAGCAGTTAGCATAATGGCTATGTCGCTGGACTCCCACGTAGTCGACTGCGGTTCGCATCCCGGACCTGGCGGCTTAAACTCACGCCAGGCGCGTGTGTGTGCATGCCCAAGATCCCGAGAGGAGAATGGAGGAGAAGGGATTGCGGCGTGGCCATTCCCCCTGGGGGTTGATTTCTTGCTTTCTGTCTCTCTATCTTTCTCTGTCTGTCTGGCGAGCGCACGCGCCCTATAGCAAAAACCTCTCAAAAAAAAACCAAACAAAAAGTATTTAAAACATTTTGTTTCCAAAATCAAACCTCAAAGCACATTCAGAGAAATACAGGTTCTCCCCTTGGTCCCTTTTCCTTGTCCCATTTTTCATGGACTTTACCTCTTTTTTCAATTATTATTTATCTTATTTTATGTTATTTTATTTTAAGGGTTTTTGCCATAGGATATGTGGGTTTGCTGGAGAGAGACAGAGAGGCAGTAAGAAGGAAAGTGAGAAATCACCTCCCCAGGGGGATGGCCACACCACAATCCCATATATCCGTTCTCTTCCTGAGATTTTGCCATGCACAGACAAGTGCCCCACATGACTTTCAAGACACCAGGTCTGGGACTCCAACTGCAGTCAGCCATGTGGAAGTCCAGCGCTATAACCACAATGCCACCATCTGGCCCTTCAGTTTATCTTTTTTAAAATAAGTTTTTAAAGGCCCCCTCAAATGGCCAGTTCATATAATTGTACGAATTGGTAGCTTAACACATGCAAATTATTAATATTTTTAAAGAATTATTTATTTAATTTTATTTATTTATTCATTTATTTTAATTTGACCAGAGAGAGACAGAGAGAGTGAGAGAAAAAGTAAGAAAGCAAGCCACCAGGTCCAGGATTCAAACCATGGTCTGCCACATGGGAGTGTCCAGCACCTTAGCCACCATGCCACCTGCTAGCCCCAACACGCAAATTATTTTTGATGGCATATATAAATAACTTGATTGTACTTGTGGGTGTTTTCTAAGGACAATAAGAACTTCAAAGAAATCTTAAATTGTTTTTACTAACCACATTGCTCATATATTACTGTTATTTAAAAATTATGTATAAAATTAGATGAAACTAAGACTCAGTTTGAAAGAACAAGTGGGATAAATATATGAAATAAAAGAAGTAAAAACAAAATCCTATAAACCTAAATTTGAATTAGAAGCATGAAAAGTATGGAAATACCAATATAAACATGCAAGGTAATTCACTTTCAAAACCTTCTACAGAAAAGGGCTAGGAATAGCCACTAGTCAAGTAGTGATTATCCTCAGTGTCTGGATTATGGACACAAACAGAACCAAAGTGCCTTAGAGTTGTGACGGTTTCCTGGTCAGGACAGATAACATAAGAGAAGAGCATGGAATTTTTTCTCCCATCACCAAGTGAGGATGTTACAATGACTACTGTGGTTACATCAGAAGGGCTCAGGAGAAAACTTAAAGGAAGTCCCACTACCAACCATGAGAAAAATTGGACATGACAAGGAACAGCAACTTTAATGGGCTGAAAAAATATAAACATGATAAAAATCTATGCAGTCATAAGATTTTGAAACAACTCAATGGTTACCTCTAGAGACTTTTAGAGAATTAATCTATTATTACAAATACTCTTAGTTAAAGGGAGAAAACCTGGATTTTTTTCTGGCTTCCCTATATAAAACATGCGTTAACATAAGTAAAGATTTCATGCAGTGAGGTTAATGTTAGGGTTGTTTGTTTGTTTGTTTGTTTGTTTTGCCATAGGGCACATGTGCTCACTGGAAAGACAGAAAGAGACAGTGAGAAGGAAAGTGAAAGCCCCCCCACCCTGTCCCCTGTCCCCAAGTGAGGATGGCCAAGCTATAATCCCTTCTCCTCTTTTCTCCTTCTGGGATTTTGGGTATGCACACAAGCATGCCCAGCATGAGATCCAATGCACTAGGTCCAGGACTCGAACCATAGTCAGCCATGTGAGAGTCCAACACCTTAACCACCACACCACCTGCTGGCCCCAATAAGGTTATGTTTTAGAGATGAATGCCAGAAGAAACTATTGTAAAATTCATATGGAATCATAAAAGATCTCAAATAGCTAACATAATCTTGAGAAAGAATAAAGCTAGAGGCATCACACTTCCTGATTTCAAAATTTATAATAAAGCTACAGCAATCCAAACAGTATGGTATTGGCATAAAATCAAACAGACCATTGGAATACAATAGAGAGCCCAGAAATAAATTCATGCATGTACTTTCAACAAGGTGCTTATGATGCAGAATGGAGAAAGACGATCTTTTCAACAAATGGTATGGAAAAAACTGAAAATTCACATGCACAAAAATGAAATAGGAATTATACCAAATACAAAAATAATCTAAAAATGGAGTTAAGATTTAAAGGTAAAACTTGGACCAATACAACTCCTAGAAAAAAATACAGAGGGGAAGCTTTATGCCATTGAATTTGATGACTGTGTGGGTATAATACACAAGCATAAACATGAAAACATAATTAGATGAGTAGAACTGCATCAAACTAAAAAGCTTACAGCAAAATGAACAATCAACAGAGTGAACATTCAACTACAGAATGAGAAAAAATATTTGCAAACCATATATCTAATAGAAGATAAATATCCAAAATATACATGGAACTTCAATTAATTCCACAGTGAAACAAACAAACAAATCATATACACAAAAAAATAGCTCAGTTAAAAAAATTGGGGCCAGCAAGTAGTGTGATGCTTAAAGTGCTGGATCTCACATGGCCAACTCCACGGTTTGAGTCCTGGACCTGGCAGCTTGAAAAACACACTATGCATGTGTGCGTGCATGCCCAGAATCCTGAGAGGAGAGTGAAGGAGAAGGGCTGTCCCTCCGTAGGAGTTACGGGGTGATTGCTCTCTTTCCCTCTCTGTCTCTTTCTGGCAAAAGTATGTATCCTATGGCAAAAATCTAAAAACAAAACAAAACAAAAAAATCTTCAACAGACGTTTCTCTAATGAAGAACATTTCCAAAAGGTATATGAAAAAATATGCATTATTGCTAACCATCCAGGAAATGCAAAACAAAATCACAAGATATAATCTTATATTTGCTAGGATGTCTATTTTCAAAAAGGAAAGAAAAGAAGGAAGGAACGAATGAAGGAAGAAAGAAAAGAAGGCAGACAGGAAGGAAGATAGATGTTGACAAAGATGTACAGAAATTGGAATTTTTGTACACTGCTGGTGAGAATGTAAAATGCCATAGCTGCTGTAAAAAACAATATGGTATTTTCTTAAAATATTAAAAATACAAATTTGATGTAATCCAGCAACACTACTTTTGGAAATACATCCAAAAGAATGGAAATCAGAATCTTAAAGATATTTCACTTATATAAGGTACCAAAAACATTCAAATTTATAGAAACAGATAGTAAAATGGTGGAGAAAGAGAAGTAAGTGAGGGAGAGTTGCTTTTAAATGGCTATCAAAATTCCATTATGCAAGATGAGTAAGTTCTAGAGAGCTTCTGTACAACATTGTGTCTATAATTAATAATACTGTATTATGCACTTGAAAAATCTGTTAAGACATAGATCTTATGTTAAGTGTTCTTGCCATAATAAAAGATATTTAAATTTTAAAAGAAAATTCAAACTAATAAATGAAAAGGGAATGATATAATTAGAATATCATGATTTTGCAATCCCCATGGAATAAATAGATCTCTAATAATTATCAGTGTCTTACTAAACCATTAAGTTGAAAATTGATGGCAAGTCTTCAGAATTGATAAATTAGGTTAACCATACCTAAATGTATGTATCAATCTTAACACCATCATAAAGAAACATCAAATATATGGGCTTCCTGATGTGATAAAATGGTAGGGAGTCAATATCTTAAATGAAAGATTCTTGCTAAAATATCAAACCTGAATCTGATCAAAGTCCTATGCCTAGGGAACCAGCAGTTAGCGTAATGGCTATGTCGCTGGACTCCCACGTAGTCGACCGTGGTTCACGTCTCGGACCTGGTGGCTTACAACTCACGCCGGGCGCGTGTGCGTGCGTGCCCAAGATCCTGAGAGGAGAATGGAGGAGAAGGGATTGCGGCGTGACCATCCCCCCTGGGGGGGTGATTTCTCGCTTTCTATCTCTCTGTCTGGCTGGCGAGCGCACGCGCCCTATAGCGAAAACCTCTCCAAAAAAAAAAAAAAAAAAAGTCCTATTTATAGGAAGTAAAGGGTCAGAGAAAGGGTCAGAGAAAAATTTTAAACCATTCTGTGGAATTGTACTCAACAAATTTCAAATTCTGGGAAAATCTACAAGACAAATAATTCAGGTTTTTTTGCTTTGTTTTTCAGGGTTTTTGCCATAGGGTACTTGCACTGGCTGGAGAGAGACAGAGAGACAGTGAGATGGAAAGGGAGAGATCACTGGAGTGAGGGGCACACTGCAATCCTTTCTCCTTTTTTCTCCTGCTGGAATCTTATGCACACATGCACTGGCACCCAGCGTGAGTTCCAAACCACTGTCAGATATAAACCTCAGTAGGCCATGTGGAAGTCCAGTGGAGTAAACACTACACCATCTGCTGGCCCTAAGAATTCAGTTTTTAAACAATAAAATGCAGTAGGAAAATAGAGGGGAATGAAAATCTATAGTTAAAATAAATTATAGATTCATACTAATCAAATACCTTCTAAGGATCTAGTTTTGATCCTGACTGGGAAAAAAAAAAGTGTGTGTGTGCGCACACACACACACACACACGCACACACATGCAGTTAGTCTGATATTGAATGGTATTTGATTTGAAGTCATCAGATTTTTGCTAACTGTTTAAAACAGGATAATAGCCTCATAGCAATTTATTTATTAAAAAGCATGTAGGAGCCGGCAGGTGGCATGGTAGTAGTTAAGGCACTGGACTCCCATGTGGATGACCATGATTCAAGTCCCAGGCCTGGAGGCTTGCTTTCTCACTTTCCCTCTCTCTCTCACTCTCTGTGTCTCTCTCTGGAAATACTAAAATAATAATAATAATGGATAAAGTTAAATAAAATAACTCTTTTAAAAAAAGAAGAGCATGTAACTTTAGGGCCAGCCTGCAGCCTAGTTAATGCAGCTGGACCTCATGTGGTTGTCTGCATGGTTCAAGTCCTGGAACCAGTGGCTTGAAAAATACACTGGGAACATGTGTGTGCATGGCCCAAGATCATGTCAGGAGGGAGAAACGGAGAAGGAATTGTAGTGTGACCATTACCATGTAGTGTGATGGATACTTTCATTCTCTCTCTCTTCAGTGAGCACTCGCACTCTCTGGCCAATTTAAAAAAAATTTTTAATTAAAATAAAAATAATGTGTAACTAAGAGTTACATACAGATGAATTATACTATATCTGGGATTTGCTTTAAAATGATCCAAGAGCGTAGGGTGATAAGTGGGAGTACAAATGAGTTTGGCCCTGTGTGAGTAATTTTAGACACTGTACCTGAGTGTTGAGTATAAAAAAATCCTTTACGTTATTCTCTCTACTTTCACATTAGTTTGGAAATCTACATAACAGAATGCTAAATAATGAACAATATTAAAGCACAGAATTAGACAAAAAAGTTGTTTAGGTTCTGATCATATCGCATGAAATTAATCCACAGATTAATTTAGGCTGTTGTCTTCTAACCCAAAAGACTATATTATTTCTCTCTGTTCAGTCCCTCAGTAGTATTTTTGTAGTTATTATCATTGTCACTTTTATTTCTATTTTCTTACTATAAGTCACATACATTTCTTAAGTTTAATCAGAGGTAATTTATAACTTGCAAAACTCTTTCAGTTTTCCTGATTTTTAAGTATTTTTTTTACTATTAATAACCCAGTTTGAAAACAAATAGAGGGAAAAAAGAAAACAAAACAAATAGAAAGTAGTTGCTTTTGTCTAATTACTTTGTAATTTTCCTGGGTACTGTTCTTACTTTATGGTCTTAACAGACTTTCAGTTGAATCTCCCAGATATTTAAGGTAGATTATTTATAATATACAAATAAAAAATTATTTTTCTCTTCTCTTTAAAAAATATGTGCTGTTGGGGGCCAGCAGGTAGTGTGGTGGTGAAGGCACTAGACTCCCATGTGGCCAACAGCAGCTAAGGCCTGGACCTGGCAGCTTGAAAATCATGCTGGTGTATGTTCGTGCATGCTGGAAATCCTTAGAGCGGAATGGAGGTGAAGAAATTACAACGTAGCCATCCCCATTGGAGGGTGATTTTTCACTTTCCCTCTCTGTTTCTCTCTCTCTGGTGAGCACCCACACCCTATGGCAAACACTTAAAAAGAAAAAATAAATAAATAAAGTACTGTTGGCCTGAGCATGGTCTTGTAGTTGTAGCACAATGTCCACACTGCTGGACGCCGTATGTAAGACCAGGGTTCCGTTTCTGGCCAACTGTACATGTTGGGAGCATGCTCACGATCCCATCTGGCTGGAGACGTTAGGAGACCAGGGTGTCAGAGGGTGCTTCTCTCTCTCTCTCTCTCTCTCTCTCTCTCTCTCTCTCTCATGAAATGAAAGAAAGAAATCAACTTTAAAAAAATATATATGTGCTGTGAACTGTATTGAAAGAGTTGATACCCCTTTGGTTGTTCCCTGAGATTCTTGCTTGAAGGATTTTTCATCTGAAGACAAATAGAAACTTGAATTTCATTTCTGTCAAACTTAGAGCTCTCAATATCTCATATTAGGAGCTCTCAGATTAGTATGTCTGAGGAGTTGCACGACAATTAACATTTTTGATTCACCTGACCATCAGTCATATAATTTTGGGAACATCAACAATATCTAGTATCTGGGGATATATATTGCCAACAGATATCAACATGTATGTGTTGCTTCTACTGACAGATCAGATAAGAGAAAGCTTCATTGATTTTCAGGTTAATGAAATAAGGTAATTAAATGAAAAGGAAGGCAGATGGCCCTTTGTCATAAATGGATATAGTGAAATCTATAACATACCGACCAAAAATTTTAAGCCCATCTCAAAACAGCAACATGAGTTTTCTAACGATAAGAGATGCACTTTTTAGAGAAGTTACATTATTATTCCAGAAGACATTATCTTGGCTTCACTGCACATAGACACGTCTGGGAATTGTCTGCTTGAAAGCCTTGGCTAGAAGCTCTATTTGATGGCCTCAGATTGATTCTGATATTGAAAAGTCTGAAGGAAGTTAGTGCACACTCCATGCCAAGCTGCTTGGCATAACTGCCTAAGACACCTAATTTTCCCATGGGTAAAGACCAACATTGGATCAGGACTCTACATTGATTTTGCATTATGAGATAAAAACTTTTCCCTTTAGTTTACTGCTTTTCACAGTAGCTTCAAGTGCTTTTGCTTCTACCTCAAGCTTCTGCAGTGACAAGGTAACTCCATGCCAGTTTCTTGAAGCATACAACCTGCCAGACACAATTATTTCTGACAACAGGCCCACATTTGTCTAAGTCAAGTTACGGTATTTGTTGGACAAGAATCTTATCCAAGCTGTCACTGTTGTACCTCATCTGTTTTAACGAACGTTTAGGAGGAAAGGATGGAACAGACTACCAAAGACATCCTGAAGTGGATTTTAGAAGATACTGACCAATAACTTGCCTGATTTTTCATTGCCCAATATCTTATGGGCATTCACTAAGAAATGCAGGTCATGCTGAATACTAGTTATTAGTAGACTATATCATAACTTGTCTCAACTATCTCTACTGAGCATAACTAAGAACTGACAAAATGAGTAAGAAAATATTCTAACTGCCTTTATGGTTAAATATAGTCATCTTTTCTTTTTTTTAATTGTTCATTTTTTTTCACAATAGTTCTTCTTTGATGGAATAAAATCAAATTCAGTTCTTGTCCTGGCAGCAAGTTGAGCCTAGATAGTGTGATAGTGTGATTTCTTTTTTTTTGGGAGAGGTTTTTGCTATAGGGCAAGTGCACTCGCCAGAAAGACAGAGAGAGAGAGAGAGACAGAAAGCGAGAAATCACCCCCCGGGGGGATGGCCACGACGCAATCCCTTCACCGTCATTCTCCTCTTGGGATCTTGGGCACGCACGCACACGTGCCTGGTGTGAGTTTAAGCCACTGGGTCTGACTACGTGGGAGTCCAGTGACATAGCCATTATGCCAACTGCTGGTCCCAAAAAAGAAGTATGTGTTTTAAGTCTACTTCCTGCGCCTAGAGTGAGAACTGGCACAAGGCAGACATGAGGCCTGATTACAAACAGCCCTTTTTTTTTTTTTGACAGGTTTTTGCTATAGGGCGCGTGCGTTCGCCAGACAGACAGAGAGAGACAGAGGGATAGAAAGTGAGAAATCACCCCCCAGGGGGGATGGCCATGCCGCAATCCCTTCTCCTCCATTCTCCTCTTGGGATCTTGGGCATGCACGCACACACGCCCGGCGTGAGTTTAAGCCACCGGGTCCGGGACGCGAACCGCGGTCGACTACGTGGGAGTCCAGCGACATAGCCATTATGCTAACTGCTGGTCCCACAAACAGCCCTTTAAGAGAAGCTTTTTTTACACTAAATTTTAAAGTCAACTTTCTTGACATTCTGTTGTTGGTAAGCATTATTTTGTTTTTATTTTCATTTTTGTTTTTAAGGCTACAGATATCACAGGAAGGTCCTCAATAAAAGCCTACTTAAGCCAAGAGGCCACTTGAGATAATACCATGGGTAAGAAACAGATGAGTAAATAATCAATTTGAAGTTTTTCTCCAATCCCCCCCACACACACACACACATTGACAAACACTCCAAATAAGGAGTTGTTTTTTTGTAAATACAAGGTCAGTGCTTTCAGACACAAATGAAACGCTCAGAGCAGAAGTTCTCAAGTTTGAAGGGACTAAGCGAATAATAAAGATCCATTTACAACACTTCAAATAGAGACTGTAAATGGTAAAATAAATAAATAAATAAATAAATAAATAAATAAATAAATAAATATTCTGGCTAATTGACCAAAATTTTGAGTGTTCTTTACATTTATTACATGTTTTCCACCTATACTTGATCATATAATAACACAGACTTGTGAATCAAGTATGGGTATTCCTTTCAGAGAGTCTTAATTATGACACAACCATTAGAAGTATCTCCTGCAAAATCATCATCATGTTTCCTTTCAATAAACACATTGAACATGCATTTTCTGTTTAGAGTAAAATTCTAGAGGGCTGACCCGGTAGCCTAGTGGTTAAGAGAGCTGGTTCCTGTGCCAGCAAGTGGCATGTTGATTAAGGTGCTAGACTCCCACATAGTCAACCAAGTCCCAGACCTGGCAGCTTGCTTTCTAACTTTCTCTGTGTCTTTGTCTTTGACTCTCTCTGGGGAGTATATGTGTGCTATAGCTATTTTAAAAATAATAATAATAGTAAATTAAATTAAATAATTCTTTAAGGGAAAAAAGAGAAAGAGAAAGAGAGAGAAAGAGAAAGAGAAAGAGAAAGAGAAAGAGAGAAAGAGAAAGAGAAAGAGAAAGAGAAAGAGAAAGAGAAAGAGAAAGAGAGAGCTGGATCCCACACAGCTGACAGTGTTTTTAATCCTAGACCCAGAAGCTTGAGAAACATGCTGGGTATGTGTTTATGTGAGCCCAAAGTCCTGACAAGATGGAGAAATGGAGAAGGGAGTGCAGCATGGCCATGACCATTCCCCATTGGGGGTGTTTCCTCCATCTCCCACTCTCTGCTTTCTCTCTCTTTCTCTCTTTCTCCGTCAAGCACACACACTCTCTGGCAAAATTAAAGAAAACAAAAAGCCAAAAGAAACTGAAGAAAGGCTGTTTCAATAAAAGAGGAAAGCATAAAGCATAATTTAAGGTCTGATAAATATGGCTTGATTGAGGAATGATAAATGCTTTGGTATGACTGTACTGTGGGTTGCATATTGAATAGTGAGTAGAACTAATGACTAAAGGGTAAATTTGGACCAAATAATAAAGTATTTTTGTATCAGGTTGCATCCACTATCCTTCAATGGTCCACTAAGCATCTGCCAAGTCCTATAGAACATGACCCTGCCACATCACCACTACCTTCACCCTCCAACACTTCTGATTAGACTCAGGGTGATCATTTTTTCTAAGAACAGCCAACTCATAAACCAGACAGCAGCCTTTGAGGTGGTATGGTTTTTTTTAAGGAAACACACACACACACACACACACACACACACACACATATACGATGAAATATCATTCAGTTATTTAAAATAATAATATCTTGTCATTTGACGCAACATAAACAAACCTGGAGAACATTATGTTAAGTGAATAAGTCAGGCACAAAAAGAAAAAAATCACACGTTTTCACTCATAAGTGAAACAAAAAAGTTGTCCTCATAAAAATAGAGAAAAGAAAAGTGGTTGCCAGAGGCTGGAAAGTGTAGGGGGAGGGGGATAAGGAGATGTTGGTTAACAAATATAAAACTACAGTTAGACAAGAGAAAACATTCTAGTGTTCCATAGCACAGTAGGGTAACTATAGTTGGCAATAATTTAATATATATAGAAAATAACTAAAAGAGAGAATTTTTAATGTTCCCACCACAAAGTAGTGAAAAATGTATGGGATGATGGAAATGCTAATTAGCACAATTTGATCATTATACCTTATAGTCCAAAATTGAAAACTCATACTCTACTCCATAAATATGTACAACTCTAATGTGTCAATTAAAAGTGATAATGAAAAATAAACACTAAAAAAAGAATAGGCTGATTTGCAGTGAAAATAAGAGTCACAGGATAGCATGTAGGCATTAAAGATATCATGTTAAACCAGCTCCATGGGATGTTAAAGTCATGAACAAGCTAGAGTTTCCAGGCAAAACAGAGGTAAACACAAGACAGATGACACAAATGGGAACAGCAAAGTGACAGAACAATGGAATGAAGCTGCAGCTCCTTCTCCAGGAAGGTTCCTACTCTTCTTGAAGACGACATGTTTAGTTTTATCTAAAAACAAAAGAGCCAAAGTAGAACTTACTGTTTCATGAGGATGAGTCTAATATTTAATCGGAGATCACCATGAGCCACTCATGAGATTTAAGCAAAACAATAATGTAACCAAATTTCTTATTGTGTTTTGGGGCAGGGTAATACCATTCTGAAACTGAACTTTAAAGTAATTTCACTGATGATTCACCAAATCTTAAAAGAGAAGAAAGCAATAATTATTTTGTTTACCTTGTCCCATGGAGTGAAATACCTTATGTAGAAATTTATGTTAGAAGATGAGAGACTATTTGTATTAAAATGTTAGTAATTTATTTCTCTACTTTTCAAAGACAATAATTTACATGTATCAGTGACGTAAGGGAAGGTAAGCCTAAATGATTCCACCTTGATAAAGACTGTTCTATAACTAAATTTCCAGCAGTAGTATGAACTTTAAAGAATTGTGTTGCCTATTACAAGGAATGTGACACATTAAATTCAAGTTAATGTAAAAATTGTATAGTTGCAAAAATATTAACAAATTATCTTTGGATAGTAAGACCATGCTTCTCATGTTTTATAATAAATATTTAACTGTTATAATGAAAAAGAATCATTTAGTTGAAGACTAGTGTACTTTCCTTTATCTAGTCCTAGTTCTCCAGTTAAATCTATATGAGGTTAGGGGAAAAGTTAACTACAATATACACTACTGCTTTTTACATGGTAGAAACACTGGCCTCAAAGAACATAGAATGTTTATAAGAAACAGTCTAGTGTCAGCCCAGCCATCGTGGCACAGATGGTAACATGCTACACTGCAGTGCTGGAAGCCATATGGCCAACTGTGGGTTTGGATCGTCAGGGGACCTCAAAAATGCCAGAGCCATGCCCAAGATCCTTACTAGATGGAGGGCTGAGAGGAGGTAATTGTGGTTTGATGAAACCTTATCAAAGAAGCTTCTCTCCATTCCTTACTTTCCCCACTCTTTATTTGTGTACACATACACTCTCATGAAGAAAACAAGATAAACTTAGAGGAAAAGAAAAAGACTTGTGTCAAACAACCTAGGTTCTACTCAATGTTCCTATGTCATCATTTATGAACTGAGCCAGTTACTTCATCTTTCTGGCTTTGGTTTTCTAACCTGTAAAATGTGGTTGGACAACAAAATCTCGAAATCCCTTCCAATACTGTGAGTCTCTTAAGCTTTTATATCACTATTACTTGGTATTACCTCAATATTTTCCAAGTTTAACTTACAAAGCTTGTAAGCCACTTGAAATTATGTAAAACCTCTCAAGTCTTTTAGAAATATCCACGGAAAATATACAAAACTTAAGAATTAGAACTAATAGCTTGAACACGTAATGGCATGTTTAATTGTTTTGTTTTCTTGAGGCAGAAGCCTAGAGTAACTTAGAAGAAAAACACCTAGATTTATAATTATATACAGCAAACAAAACTATTTTTATGGTTTAAACTAAGTATCATAAACAGAAAAAATACAAAATTAATGTAGGCAGTTGTCTATAAGAGAAAGCCAGTCTCAAATATCACCAATGTATATAAGAAATAATTTATAATTCTATGTAATGTTATAGGCATTTGAATACAGATCCATACTTGGTTATAAGAAGATACCAACTTCAACCATAAATACATGGTTGCCTGTTACAATTTTTTTAAAAGGTTTTTGCCATTGGATGCTTGCTCATGTCCAGAGGGAAACAATGAGAAATCATCCCCCAGGGGGATGGCCATACCCCAATCCCTTCTCCTCCACTCTCCTTCTGGGATTTTGGGCATGCACACACACCTCGCATGATTTTCGAACCACCAGGTCCAGGCCTTGAACTGTGGTTGGCCATGTGGGAGTTCAGTGCCTTAACAACCATACCACCTCTGGCCCTACCTATGACAATTATTAACTTCACTTGTAAGATTCTACTTCCTAAAGATGTAATATACACCACCACCATCACCACTACCACCCTACATGTATAGCAAGTTCAGAGTTTTCTAACATTTTACTATTGTTACAAATATAAATTTAAATTTTCAAATAGCAAAGTATGTATTTTTCAATTTATAAGTTTATTCTAAATTTTAAATGATAATTAAAATTTTGATACCAAAAAAATGAGATAATATATGCAGATTTCAAGTCAAGGTTGTTTTTTTTTAAATATTTACATAAAATTTACTACTTCTATTTCATTGTAAAATTTAAACACATTCTTTGGAGAAAACAATGGTCTCAGGCAAATTAAACACAGTTATAGATAAGAAAAATGTTTAAATTTGCAAATTTATATATTATAATAAAGGCAACATATAAAATTCTAGAGAAAATTTAGCTTACTCGAAAATAGTGGCATGAAAATCACTCTGTTTCATCAGACATAGTCCCTCAGGATCCACAGTAAGATATAAACACACACACACACACACACACACACACACATAAACACAGACACATACAATGATATATTGCACTTTGAAGATTGCTAGTTTACAGAAATGAATAGGTTGGTTTAGACTAAAAGGAGAATGTAGGAAGAACTCAAAAACTAATGATTCAGGGGCTAGGAGGTAGCATGGTGGTTAAGGTACTGGACTCCCACATGGCTGATCATGGCTGATCTTGAGTCTCAGAATTAGAGACTTGAAAATGGCACAAGGTGCATGTGCATACATGCCAAAAATCCCCAGAGAAGAATGGAGGAAAAGGAATTGTGGTGTGGCTACCCACTCCTCCTCCAGGAGTGATTTCTAACTTTCCTTCTCTCTGTCTCTGTCTCTGTCTCTGTCCCTCTAGAGAGGGACATGTCTAGCAAGTGCACATGTCCTTTGGAAAAAATATCTTTAAAAAAAAAGTGATGGTTCAAGTTTCATGAACAAATGGGGGAACATTTTAATTACCCACTTCTGTGGGTAAATAAAATTATGGTAGACACTCTGACTGAACTACACAGCCATGGAAACTCTAAGTATACATATCCAAGTCTTCTCATTTAAAGGATTCCGTAGAGAAATGTGTACATAGTAAGAGACCTTATAATAACACTAGTAAAAGGTAGATTTGAAAAGAATGAATAAGGAAGTTTTACTTCTGAGTGAAGCAAGTGAGTCTATGAAAGAGAGAGAGATAAGGTATGCCTCTACTTAATATATACAGAAAGTCTGCTCTCTATGGAGGAAACTGAAAGATTGGAGGATATAGAAGCATGGAAAACAGTTGCAGATACAGGGTAGAAAGAGATTGGGAGCCAGGGGAGAGTGAGAGGAAAGGAATCAAAAAGAAAAATAGAGAAGTGAGACATTTGGAAGACACAGAAGCAGAGGATTGTCTGTCGATATGTTTAACTGGACTGGTGTGCACTGTGTTTATTCTGGGAAAATTCATTTTTAAAGCTGTATTGCTATGCAGTAATTAAATGTATGAAACACATTTTAAAAAAGAAGAAGAAGAAGGAGAAAAGACATGTAATGGGGGAGCCAACAGTTGACATGGTGGTTAAGTTTCTAGAATTCCACATGGCTGACTATAGTTTAAGACCCAGACCTGGCAGCTTACTTTCTCACTTTCTCTCTCTTTCTGGTGAGTGTATGTGCCCTATAGGAAATTTTAAAAAATAATAATAATTAGATTAAATAAATCTTTAAAATTAAAAAAAGACAAGTAACGAAGGATAACAACACACTTTACAATTAGACTTTTTCCACCCGTTTCTATCCTTGGTCTACAATTCTAGCTTATATGCCAGATGTGTTGGTCTCTTTCTCTTATTCCCTAGCGTCTCCTGCTATGCCTAAAAATTGTCAAAGTCTCCATGGGGGGATGGGGGGGTTGGTTTCTTGCTTTGTGTCTCTCCAGCGAGTGCATAGCAAACAAACAAAAAAAAAAAACTCTAACAAAATTTTTTAAATAAATAAATAAATAAATCTGTATCTGAAACATGGTAGATCTATTGCATGCTTTTACTGCCTCTTCTCCCTTAAAACTAATGAAATGGCAAGTCAATTAAAATGAAGAGAAAGAGAAAGAATAGATGAATGAGTTCTACAAATTTCTGTAAAATATAGAATATATAATAAAGGAATCAAGGAAGCTACAACCTAAGTGGTTATGCCAGAAATTAAGGTCACTAAAAATATGGGGACTGGTTAAAGTCGCCATGGAAAATGGTCAACTACTAGTTCCTCATCTTTACTGAAAACAACCAAAATACTACTCCTCCCTTCTAGCAAAGCAGAGTTTATTTTTTGGCAAATTAAAACCTGAGAAGTTAGTTTCAAGGATATTAGAAAGGGCATTGAGGCTTGGGAGTGAAAATAGAGAAATGAAATGAGAACGTACATAACAAATATGGAGCCCTCAGCACCTTTTCCTTACCATGTCCTCAGAACACTAGTAATAGGTGCAGAGTTCCCATACAGGAGGTCGGCAGTCTTTTTGTAGGAAAAAAAACCCTACATTCATATAGTAGTTCATTCATTAATCTGAATTAACACATAAAAACCCCAGCAGGTAAGAAATGCATTCAAACAAGCCAATTTGAATCTAAATATGTCAGAGGAAAAAGTGACATTGCAGCAAGCAGTGTGTATCAGAAAACTCCAAATAAGATTTTAGGAGTAAAAAAAGATTTTATATTTGTAACATAACAAATATATGGAAAAGGGTCAAAAAAGGAACCTTCGCCAAAATTTATGTAGCAAACAAATTTGATAACCTTAACTAGAGTAGGGACAGGGAGTGGAGGTTAAACAAATGTTTTCTGTAAATATTCACACAGTAAAAATTACAGGCTTGCAGAACCATCTCTCAACTCTGCCATTGCAGTGCAAAGATATCCATAGACAATACCTTAACTTACGAGTATAAATGTGATCCTTCATTTCAAAAAAATTAACTTTATACCTCTTGGCACACCAATATTATTACTGTATTTGGTTGTTCTATAATTTGCTAACACGTTATCTACATTTTTAATAAATAAAGAATGCTGAATAAAGCTAAAAAAATTACCCTGAAAGTAAGGAGAAAAGATTAAAATGACAGAAACTAGAAAAAGCAAATTATCAATTCAGGAAGTCAAAAATCTGCCCAACAGATATTTCAGAGAGAGAGCAAAGAAAATGGGGAGGGACTAGCAGATGGCATAATGGTTATATCGCTGGACTCCCATGTAATCAACCACGGTTAATGTCCCAGACCCAGTGGCTTAAAACTCATGTTGGACTTACGTGTGTGCATGTCCAAAACCCCAGGGAGAATGGAGGAGAAGGGCTTGTGGCATGGCCATCACCCCTGGGAGATTTCCTGTCTCTCTGGCAAGTGAACACACCCTATAGCAAAAATCTCTCTCTCAAAAAAAAAATTAAAATTGGGAACCAGCAGTTAGCATAATGGCTATGTCGCTGGACTCCCACATAGTCGACCGCGGTTCACGTCCCAGACTTGGTGGCTTAAAACTCACACCGGGCGCGTGTGCGTGCGTGCCCAAGATTCCAAGAGGAGAATGGAGGAGAAGGGATTGCGGCGTGACCATCCCCCCTGGGGGGTGATTTCTCGCTTTCTGTCTCTATGTCTCTCTCTGTCTGTCTGGCGAGTGCACGCTCCCTATAGCAAAAAATCTCTCCAAAAAAAAAAAATTAAAATTAAAGAAAGAAAATGGGGAGATGTAACTTTAAAAAATACAATAAAGCTGAAGGATATAATCTTTAGGTTTTAAAAGACAACTAAGTGCTCAACAATAAATTTTTTAAAGAACTATTTATTTTTATTATTATTATTATTATTATTATTATTATTTACCAGAGAGAAAGAGGGAAAGTGAGAAAGCAAGCCACTAGATCTGGCACTTAAACCACTGTCACCCATGTGGGAGTACTGTACCTCAACCACCACATCACTCACTGGTCCAATAATGATTTTTTAAAAAGGTACAAACAAAAACACATCCTTGTAAAATTTCTAAATAACAAAGAAATGAGTTTTAAGCCACCGGGTCCAGGACTTGAACCATGGTAGACTACATGGGAGTCTAGTGATGTACCCATCATGCCATCTTCTGGTCCCAGTGGGACTAAATTCTTAACCTGTGGGGTCTGCACTATCTCCAAATAGTATCATAATTGAATTGTAGATGTCTAAAGAGTTAGAGAGTAGGTTGGTGTGGAAAACTCCCAACGTTTTGGGATTTCCAAAGTGTGAAATGTATAGAAGAATAAACTTGGGGGTTTTGTATTTTTCCTTTGTAGTGGTGACTGATGTTTAAACCACCAAAAGAAGTTATATCTGAGGGTACAGAAAGTCATGTGAGTGGCTGTCTACTTTCTCTCAATTGTAACTCCTCAGAAAGTGATTTTCTGACCATCTTATTAAACCATCACTAGCCTTTTTCTTTGCTATTTTTTTATAGCACTTCTCATTAGTTGACATTGTACTACCTACCTATGCATATTTTTTGATTATTTCATTCACTATAATGCAAGTATAGAGGTAGATACTTATCTTATTCACTATTGTATCCCCAACACCAGGAATAGTGTAGGAGCTTAATACATATTCTTTGAAATAAATAAATCTTCCACCAGGTATTAGGAAAAAAAAAAGTTTTTACTTTTATTATAGTAAGGCATTTGCTTCTAGGGACTTAGTCCATTTTTTGCTTGAATCAGTTTTGTTTCATGGGAACTCTGCTGTGAGGCAGGAGAGCTTCCTAAGCATTTCCCCACACTCTTAAGGGAACTTTTCAATCAAAGGATGGACATTATTAACTACACACAGGATTCTCAACTCTGCTTAAGACAGTCCCTAAATTGGGACCAGCAGTTAGCGTAATGGCTATGTCGCTGGACTCCCACGTAGTCGACCGCGGTTCGAGTCCCGGACCCGGCGGCTTAAACTCACGCCGGGCGCGTGTGCGTGCGTGCCCAAGATCCCGAGAGGAGAATGGAGGAGAAGGGATTGCGGCGTGGCCATCCCCCCTGGGGGGTGATTTCCTGCTTTCTATCTCTCTGTCTCTCTCTGTCTGTCTGGCGAGCGCACGCGCCCTATAGCAAAAACTTCTCCAAAAAAAAAAAAAAAAAGACAGTCCCTAAATAGGCTGATGTATTTTAATGTAGTATGAGGACCCTAGCTCTACTTGAGAGAGTCCCCAAATAGGTTGATATATTTTAGTGTAATATAAGGACCACTAGCTTCTTATTCTCTGCTACTACATTGCAAATCTATGCAGAATTCTCATTTCACAGAAGGCTAACATCTCATAAGTCTATAGCCTAAAAAAAAAAAAAAAAAAAAAAAAAAAAGTTTCCAAAACAAAAATAGAACTAAACTCTGGAACATGTGTTTCTTTATCAAAATTAAGAATTCTATGATCTTTCCCTACCTGGTAGTTGTGGAATTTAATTCTCATTCATGATGTATTTTAGTCAGGAAGTCAAATTTTAAAACATGACAATTAACCCAGTTGAAACTATTATACACAATAAAAATACAAAATGTTCTTCAAAAATTCTTGTTACAGCAGAATGTATGTGAAATTAAGTATAGCAAAATACTTATTATGATACCATTTAAACAACACTGACCTTACATTCAATGTATAGTCAGACATGGAAAGTAAAATATCAAATATTAAGGTACAAATTTGGCTAAGAGGCTTTTACAGTTAAAACTCTTCGTTCTACTGTGAGAAATTATAATATAAGAATTATACATAGAACTATAAATTTTACAGTGCTGCTCTGGTGCCACATGTTTCTTCATGGAATTTGTTCTAAATGAAAAGCTAGAAAACTGATTTCTCTCAACAGAAATGACTATAAATGAATTTTGATTGCAGCTCTCTTGATGTGAATTTTTTGAGCTTCTGTGAAAAAAAAAAACACCTCAATATCAATACAAAAATTAGCAGGTTTGTGTAGCAATGAACAACATTAGTAGTTGCTGACTAGGGGTAGAAAGGCAGGTGTGATGGAAAATAAAATACAGAAATCTCGGTAATAAAAATGTTAAACCAACATAGAGAGATTCATGGCACCTTATTACTAATTCTTATTGCAAAACTTTCCATTTAGCCCATTATTGAAAGCCCTGATAGTATAAATACCACTAAATGGAAATACATATGTTCCTTCAAGCTCTAAGTCCCATATTAGTTAAAAGTTCTTCAACTCTTAATTGCTATGAAGAGTGAATAGATGCCCCAAGTAACCACTTGGGGCTGGATATATTGCCCAAATTAATGAATGGACTCTTGTTCAACATATATGCCATTAAAACTTCTTCTTTACAACTTAAATGATACAATGGGGAGACCACTAAGTGTAGAACATCAAACAAGCTACAGTCTAAATGATCTGTTATCTCTAACAAATTAATAGCATTAAAAACTAAAAGAGACACATAAAAACCAAATTCAATGTGTAGGTTTGGTTTAGCTCTTGAGTCAAATAAATCAACTTTAAGAATTTATTGTTAATTTTGTTCAGTAGAATAATGATAAACGACTATATTAAGTCCTTATTGGTTTGAAATGCACACTGAAATATATTTCTTTATATACACACACACACACATACATATATATGTATGTGTGTGTGTGTGTGTGTGTGTGTATATATATATATATATATATATATGTATATATATATATATATACAGAGAGAGAGAGAGAGATGGAGAGAGATGTTATGTTAGAGATTTGCTTTCAAAATACTCCAGGAAAGAAAAGTGAAACAGATGAAACTAAAGTAGCAAAATTGATAATTGTTAACATTCATTATATTATCCTCCCTATTTTTGTGTGTATTTTTAATTTTCCACTAAAAAAAAAAAAAAACAAACAAAAAAAAACAACTATTTCCTTGAAGCCCCATGTAGTTTTTTCAGTCTTCAGAAGTCTACCACTAAGGGTTCCACATACAAGTTTGTTACATTTTCCTATTCCCAAATGTATCGGAGCTGAGGGCTACCTCTGTAGGAAGGGACAGTGAGAAAGGTAATAAAACCTGAGAATACGGATTGGTTCTGCTGCATAAATGTTATCTTCAGGTGAGGGGGAAGCATATGTGTTGGATAACCTTGTAAGGTCCCATCCATTTGAATTTGTCTCTTTCCAGAAAGACACAGAGGGACAGTTTTAATGGCCAAACCTGGAACATTCTTCATCCATTTATCTAAGTCAGAGATGTTCACTCATAACCATATGTGACCAGACAGCATTTTTAATGGAGCCCTTGAAGCAAGCAGATGGAAACCAAGGATATTCAAAGAAGTGTTAATGCTCTGATGAAAATCAGGATGTAATTACAAATGTAAAAATGCATATGAGTATTATAACCCACCAGAAATGAAGAAAATAATTTTCACAACTGTAGAAAACTCTATATTGATGTTCTGAAAACCCTATTATAAGATAGGGTCAACAAAACATAAGATTTTACAATATTTAGATTAAGTGCATTTATTTGTGTAAGCACTTGATAAGTTAGAACACAGAAAGTCAACACTGAATGCCGTATAATATACAGTTGTAGTATTAAAATTGTAAGAAAAGGGGAATACTGAGAATTTTTTTTGGAGAGGTGTTTGCTATAGGGCGCGTGCGCTCGCCAGACAGACAGAGAGAGACAGAGAGACAGAAAGCGAGAAATCACCCCCCAGGGGGGATGGCCACGCCACAATCCCTTCTCCTCCATTCTCCTCTCGGAATCTTGGGCACGCATGCACACGCGCCCAGCATGAGTTTAAGCCACCGGGTCCGGGACTCGAACCGCGGTCAACTACGTGGGAGTCCAGCGACATAGCCATTACGCCAACTGCTGGTCCCGAGAATTTTTTATATTATTTGTAAATATTGACTTGTCTTTGGTCATGCTAGTTATCCTGTATATATATTTGTTCCAATATATACGTATGAACAAAGAAACTAGACAGAATCAAAGTAAAATTAATTTTCTCATAGGTGCTCTGATTCCAGACATATTTTTTACACTTTATAGTTTGCATTGTACTTACACATAAATTATAGAAATAGTTCCTAAATAAAATTTCTAAAGATTCACAGGTCAGTTTTTCTGAGTCTCATTTCATAGATGAGCAAGCTGATACTCTTAGAAGCTGGCCAGTATCAGTTCCAAATTACAAATGTCAACTACAATAAACAGCATGTATTATTCTCTAAGTTATTCTAGAAAGATTACTTTAGATACATCAAACTCATTTTTTAGAAAGCTTAATCCAAATGTTTCCATACGTAGTCTTTATGTAATTTTCAACCAAGCTTTGGGCTCCCTTCCTTTTAAGGCCATATTCAGAGGTATTTCCTCTCTCAAGGCATTCCAAATGAAAGACTATGTTGCTATTGTTTTGGGGCTAGTTTTGTTGACCATTTTACTTTTTATTTAGAGGTACCTTTAAAGTACTTAAAAATATACATCATGGGGCTTTGAGGCCTAATATGAAGATGTTCTAAGAAATTAAAACTAAAATCTCATAAAATTAAAGTGAGAGCAAATCCAGTCTTTGTTCAGATGTTAAACTCTTGATCTTATTCCCAAAACTTGATACACAAAAGCAACTGATGACTTCACCATCTCTCTAGTGCTTAACTCCTAAAATCAGGAGTCACCTTTACATTCTGTCTTCATCTATACTTCCATTCCTAATCTATTAGAAAAGTCCTGTTGGTTTTATCTGAAATATATTCGGAATCTAACTAATTCTCACCACTTCCATTGGTACCACACTGGCCCAATACCATCGTCTTTGTCCTGGATGGGAGCAGTCTCCTTACTGGCCTCCATGCTTCTATCTGACCCCATTAGAGTCTACTTACATAACAGCAAGAGTGGTTATTTTAGTCAGTTTGGCCTGATATAACAAAAATACTATATACAGGGTGGTTTAAGCCATATGTATTTATTTCTCACAGTTCTAAAGACTGGTAAATCCAAAATGAAGGTATAGCACACAGACCTCATATTTAGAGATGGCATGCTATCTGGCTTGAAGGTAGCTACCTTCTCCTGTGTCCTCACAAGGCTAAGAGCAGAGACAGAAAGAAATTAAGTGCTTTTGCATCTTTTCTTTTGCTTGTAATCACACTAATCCCATCATGAGGTCTTCACCCTCTTTGAGTCTTACCTCACTAAGACTCTATCTCCAAATACCACCATGCTGGAAAGTGGGGTTTTAGCATATGAATTTGAAAAGCATGAGAACAATCAGTCCTAGCAGTGATCCTTTTAACAGGTAACTTAACATGTTTTAACTCTGAACAAAATCTTGATTTGGTTCCCCATTTTCTCTGGAAAATGTCAGTATTCTTACAATGGTGTGCAAAGCCCTCTACAGCCCATACTTCATACCTCTCTGAAGTCACATCCAACTACTCTAACACTTACTCCCTACACTAGACTCATTGGTCTCCTTGCTATTAATTGAACACATGATCTCCTTATACTTTAGGCCTTTGTGCAGGCTACATTTTCAATATAGATGGGTGGATAGATAGATAGACATAATAACTATCTGTCTTTCTATATGTCTCTCTATAAATATATGTCTAACAAGCTCATCTCCTTCAAGGGGTTGCTGAAGACATTTTGTAAATGACTATAACCATTCTATTTAAAATCATAATTCACCTCACCCCTAGCTTACCAGAGAGAGACATTGAGACAGAGAGGAGGGGAAGAAAGCACCCCAAGTCTGGGGCATGGTCAACCAAAACCCTTTTCCTCCATTTCTCCATCTTGTCGAGATTTTGAACATGCATATACATGTGACTGAAGTGTTTTTCAAGCTTCCAGAGCAGAGGTTCGAACCAGTTCATCATGTGGGATTTGATTCCCTTAACAACTAGGCCACGGGGACCACCCTACTTTCACTTTTCTTCTTTCCATAGTACATTTTACCTGCTATTATACTGTTTACATTCATTCACCAGAGAGAAAGAAGAAAGAGATAGAGACAGAAAGCAAGAAATCACCACGATGGATGGCCATGCCACAATCCCTTCTCCTCCATTCTTCTCTTGGCATTTTGGGCACTCATGTACACAAGTTCAGCATGAGTTGTAAGCCGCCCAGTCCAAGACTCAAACCATGGTTTACTACATGGAAGTCCAGCAACGTAACCATTACACCATCTGCCGGTCCCTACATTTATTTTTAATGTCTACTTTATCCCTTAAGAATGTAAGTTTTGGGGCCAGCAGATGTCACAGTAGTTATATCACTGGACTCTCACATGGCAGACCAATGTTCAAGTCCCAGATCCTGTGGCTTAAAACTCATGCCAGCTGCATGTGTGTGTGTGTGTCCAAGATCCCAGAAGGAGAATGGAGGACAAGGGGTGGCAATGTAGTCATCCCCCCAGGGGTTATTTCTCACTTTCCCTCTCACTGTCTCTGTATCTCTCTCCCTTCCTCCAGAAAGTGTATGCACCCTAAGGCAAAAACCTATAAAAACAAACAAACAAAAAATATAAGTTTCACAAGGGTACAGACCTTTATTTTATACACTGATGTATTCCAAGTGTCTGGAAGAGTGTCTAGTACATAATGGCATTCAAACTATGTGTATATATATATATATATATATATATATATATATATATATATTTTTTTTTTAATGAAATATCTCTGGGGCTACTACTGTTAATAAATAAGTACTTTTTTTTCAATCCTGCTTTCATGAGTTTACATTTGGTAACTCTTTTCATATTGGTCTGAAATTTAGCATTATTTAATGAGATATGATTTATTTACCCAATTTAAACAAAGTATGTTTATCTATTTAAAGTACTATAAGTGTAATTAAAAGAAAGTCTTTGATAGATTACACTATGTTTGATAATTGTATAAATCATTAAGTCTCTAGATTCATTGGGGAAATTTTACTTGTCAGGTAGTTTATAGTTTGTTCTGTATGTGGTGTTAAATGCAAAACAAGTTGCTAAATACATAATGTAGTATAATTTTGCTTCTGTTGAAAGGCAAATCAGAAATAATCAGCTTGCTGTAGATAACAAGTAAAAGAAAAACAAACTTTAAAAAAAGTATACCAGCAAATTACTAAAGTTTTTGAGAACATACATTTCCTTCTTTTGAGGGATTACTGTACATCTTTGGAGTAATTTCTGCAACCTCAAATATTCAATATGGTTTAGAATTGTGTTATTTAATTTTTGGATTTTTCAGCTAGCCTCACAAGTAATCTTTCCCTCTTCAGGTACCTCATCACCTTGAAGCAGGACAGAACTGGTGATGAGGCCAGCTTAAGGGCAAAAGGCAAGGCAGGGGCTACAGAGACGCCTGGAGGCTGACTCAGTCCAAGAGTGGCTACTCATTACTATTGAAAAAAAGACAGTGGTCAATATTAAGAGGAATATCAATTATAAGATCCAAAGACTGAATGTGAAGTCAGAAGTAAAGAAGCACAGGTTGATGGGTCCTCCGCCCATCCTGGAATGGCCCTCGGGAGCTGTTGGCTACTTCCCATAGACAAGCAGGAGGAGTGAGGAGAACAATCAGAGGCTTTCAAGCAACAGAGATATGAGAGAAAAGCTAAAAATATGATTCCCTTTAGTCTTTTTAGAAAGATACGAATTGTCAAACCCCATTTGGGATGTTAGATGATAAAGGCTCAGTGTTACCCTTCTGTACTGTGCCAAGGGGAATATTTAAAAGCATATTTACCGTTCGCATAAAATTCATGAAGACAAGAGATGTGTCCATGAAGAGTGAATGCCGCCTGCTGATCACCTAAGTTTTCTCCACTTTCTAGTTTTGTTTTTTGTTTTTTGCCTTTTCACACACATCTTTTAATAGTATTTTCTTCAAAATTGTTCAATCTCACCAGCCAAGAAAATCTGAGGGCTCAATCACATGTATATAAGACAATATTATATAACTCGTTTATAATATAGTCACTGTACTTGTGCCCCCATAAAAATGTATCCAATAAATATGTATTGAGCACCTGAATGTGCCAAGTGCTATTGCAGGTATTAGCGAAATTAAAGTGGACAAAACATTGTCTTTGTTCTCACATAATTTATATCCAAGTATTACAGATCTGCAAACCCTCTCTTCTTCCTAGGAGAAAACTTATTATTTTTAATAATTTCTTAACTGAGTTTCTTAAACATACTTATTCATCAAACACTTAATTCTCTTCAATCCTCCTGAAACAGAAATTAGGGGAGGGATTGGGAAATTTATTTTTTTAACCAGCTTTGTGGGTGCTTTATATGCATTCATAGCATAGGTGATTTAGGGGAGGGAACTACTGCCTTATTAATAATACACTACCTGAGGAATTGGTGATTTTTATTGGGCTATATCTGTGGGACCCTTCTTGATTTTATCAAATTTCTCATTCTTTTTTATTTATTTATTTATTTATTTAGTTAGTTAGTTATTTTATTTAGTTAGTTATTTTTGGAGAGGTTTTTGCTATAGGGCACGTGTGCTCGCTGGAAAGACAGAGAGACAGAAAGCGAGAAATCACCCCCCAGGGGGGATGGCCACGCCACAATCCCTTCTCCTCCATTCTCCTCTAGGGATCTTGGGCACGCACGCACTTGCGCCCGGCGTGAGTTTAAGCCACCGGGTCCGGGACTCGAACCACGGTCGACTACATGGGAGTCCAGCGACATAGCCATTACGCTAACTGCTGGTCCCCAATATCTCATTCTTAAGGAATATGAAAGTTTTCTAATTTAAAAGATACTATTATGGTGCACAGATCCAAAAGATCTCTTTGAATGATAAAGTGGAGATAATAATATATGGGAAGTTTAATACTCAAAAGAAGATTAAATTAGGCCAGTTCCAAAAGCAGTAATGAAGCATTGGGCATTGATAGCCATATCCCACATAGCCAATCATAGTTTGAATCCTGGCCCCAGTGGTTTAAAAAACACACCATGCCCTTGAGTATGCTCAAAATCTCAATAGGATGTGGATAAGCAGGAAAGGGACAGTGGTGTGGTCACACCACACTGGGGGGTGGGGGTGGGAGTGCTTTTTCTTTCTCTCTGGAGAGCACACACCCCTTTCTAACAATTAAAGGCGGGTAGGGAGAAAGGAAAAAAAGAGAAAGAAAAAGAAGACAAGATTGAGTCCCAGAAATCCATTGTGCACAATATAAAATATGTTCATTGAGGTATTTTTTTGCAAGTTAATGACAGAATCATCAGTATATAAATGATACAGCATACAATGCCAGCAAATACAGTATGATTCATATCATTCCAATAACTAATACAGGCTTATCATGTGCCACACGTTGCTCTGAGTGCTGTACAGATATTAAGGTTACTTAATTCTCAGAGCATGTCTGTGAAATATATTTTACAATGCCCATTTGGCAGATGAGAAAACAGAGGTATAGAAAAGATAAGCAACCTGCTTATGGTTACATACTAGTGAATTGTAGCCAGGACTTGAACAGGACCTACCAAAACCTGTACTCTTAATCACTAGATGGCAATTGTTCCATATCAGTTTTTATAATACTTCTTTAGGAGCCTCAGATCAAAGAAGAGTATGCAATTTTATTCTAGAAAACAAGAATTTGTCGATTACATCTTCCTGACCCTATCCTTTAATGTATGTTTGACTCATTTTTAAAGTAAAGATGACAATGTTGTTAAATGGGATAATCTAGTGGTTAGGAGGGTTCAAGAGTAAGAACAACTTGGTTCTGAATCTCAGCTCTCCCCTCTGTTGCCATATGACCTTGAGTAGGTTACCTCTTCAAATCCCAGTTGACTCACCTTTAAAATGAAGGTTATAAAGGGACCTACATCATACTGTTGTCTAAAGATAAAACAAGATAGCCTATTTAAAGCACTTAGAAAGTGCTCAATAAATATTACTAGTGTAATAAGTAGCAGCAGCTTCAATAAACTGTGAACAAAATGATCTCTTGATTTTCATTCTAGCACTAAAAATGGTTTATTTCTCTTCTAATTAAAAAAGGGCAACCAAAACAACAAACCAAACCATAAGCCATAACAACAATTATATCTTGCAGTCAAAAAACTTGAAAAGCTATTGAGCCCATTAATTCACGTTAAATTACTTATCTCTTCTACTCCTAGATATGTATATTCTACCATTGAGACACCTTGCATAATGTAATCACTGACTTCAAGAGGTCAAATGGATAGGCAATTAATGTTTCTCTGTGAAAAGTTCAATAATTCATTTTATAAATTTCAGTTCAAAGTCTATGTTGAGGTTAAGAAAAATTGACATTTGGTCTGTGAACTTAATGTCAAGCTCCAGAAAAACTCTGGGCAGCACATGTTTAGCGATTAAGCAGACACAGACAATAGAGACGCTGCCAAATTGTAAAACAAGACTTGGAAATCACAGAAAATGTTGCTAGTTATTGATTACGGTGACCATTCAGTTCCTATTGAGCCACCCAAAAGAATCATTCATTTTCTAGCAGAGCCTGCTCATTTGCAAGATAAAAGAGAGACATTTCTGCACATGCCCATAATGTTCTTCACCACTGGGGGCAGCTTTACATAAGACTGCATTCACTGAAACCAAAGCAACAGTCCGAGCAGCTTTCAGAATGACAGTCTGCAGAAGTGAGCTGAGCGTGTGCACGGTACAGAGCTCTCCTGCCTTCTGGGCTCCAACGCAGCTCCGTGGCTGAACTGGGTGCTCACCACGGGAACTGCTGGGCTATGGAATACAGATGTGGCAGCTCAGGTAGCCCCACGTTGCCTGGAGGAATACATCATGCTTTCCGATAAGAAGAAATTGTAGAAGCCAATTTTTTTAAACCCCCCCCAAACTGTAAAGATGCAAAAACGTAATATCCATGAAGATCCTATTACCTAGGAAGATTTTGATGTTTTGCTGCGAATGCGGTGTTGGGATTTATTTGTTCTTGGAGTGTTCTGCGTGGCTGGCAAAGAATAATGTTCCAAAATCGGTCCATCTCCCAAGGGGTCCAATTTTTCTTCCTGGGTGTCAGCGAGCCCTGACTCACTACAGTGCAGCTGACAGGGGCTGTCATGCAAGTGGCCCCCTAAGCCAAAGCAAAAGACCTAAGGACGACCTTTGAACAATACAAAGGATGGGTATGTTTTGTCATTTTTCTTCTTTCCTTCTTTAAAAAAACAAACAAAAATCCTCTAGTCTGTTATAATAATTTTGTCTTAATTACTTAAGAGATTACCTTGCTCTGCTGTAAGACTATAAATTCAATTGCTTAATGGACACATTTCCTTGTTTAACTATTTAAAAAAAAAAACCTAAAACCATGCTCTTTAAATTTCAGAGATGATATTTGATGTTAACTGTTGTTATCTAGATTTATATTCTTAAAAAATGAAAATACATGCCTATTATCAATTGATTAAAAAATGAATTCTTTTTTGGGGGGATAACTTTTCTAAGTTGTTTTTATTTCCAGGTTTCAATGTAATTAGGCTACTGAGCGGATCAGCTGTAGCACTGGTTATAGCCCCCACTGTCTTACTGACAATGCTTTCTTCTGCCGAACGAGGATGCCCTAAGGGCTGTAGGTGTGAAGGCAAAATGGTATATTGTGAATCTCAGAAATTACAGGAGATACCCTCAAGTATATCTGCTGGTTGCTTAGGTTTGTCACTTCGCTATAACAGCCTTCAAAAACTTAAGTATAATCAATTTAAAGGGCTCAACCAGCTCACCTGGCTATACCTTGACCATAACCATATCAGCAATATTGATGAGAATGCATTTAATGGAATACGCAGACTCAAAGAGTTGATTCTGAGTTCCAACAGAATCTCCTATTTTCTTAACAATACCTTCAGACCTGTGACAAATTTACGGAACTTGGATCTATCCTATAATCAGCTGCATTCTCTGGGATCTGAACAGTTTCGGGGTTTGAGGAAGCTGCTGAGTTTACATTTACGGTCTAACTCCTTGAGAACCATTCCTGTGCGAATATTCCAAGACTGCCGCAACCTGGAACTTTTGGACCTGGGATATAACAGGATCCGAAGTTTAGCCAGGAATGTCTTTGCTGGCATGATCAGACTCAAAGAACTTCACCTGGAGCACAATCAGTTTTCCAAGCTCAACCTGGCCCTTTTTCCAAGGTTGGTGAGCCTTCAGAACCTTTACTTGCAGTGGAATAAAATCAGTGTCATAGGACAGACCATGTCCTGGACCTGGAGCTCATTACAAAGGCTTGATTTATCAGGCAATGAGATTGAAGCCTTTAGTGGACCTAGTGTTTTCCAGTGTGTCCCGAATCTGCAGCGCCTCAATCTGGATTCCAACAAGCTCACATTTATTGGTCAAGAGATTTTGGATTCTTGGATATCTCTCAATGACATCAGTCTTGCCGGGAATATATGGGAATGCAGCAGAAATATTTGTTCCCTGGTAAACTGGCTGAAAAGTTTTAAAGGTCTGAGGGAGAATACCATTATCTGTGCCAGTCCCAAAGAGCTGCAAGGGGTAAATGTGATTGATGCAGTAAAGAACTACAGCATCTGTGGCAAAAGTACCACGGAGAGGTTTGACCTGGCCAGGGCTCTCCCAAAGCCAACGTTTAAACCCAAGCTCCCCAGGCCGAAGCATGAGAGCAAGCCCCCTCTACCCCCCACGGTAGGAGCTACGGAGCCCAGCCCGGAGACCGATGCTGACGCCGAGCACATCTCTTTCCATAAAATCATCGCGGGGAGCGTGGCCCTTTTCCTGTCCGTGCTCGTCATCCTGCTCGTTATCTACGTGTCATGGAAGCGGTACCCTGCGAGCATGAAGCAGCTGCAGCAGCGCTCCCTCATGCGAAGGCACAGGAAAAAGAAAAGACAGTCCCTAAAGCAAATGACTCCCAGCACCCAGGAATTTTATGTAGATTATAAACCCACCAACACGGAGACCAGCGAGATGCTGCTGAATGGGACGGGACCCTGCGCCTATAACAAATCAGGCTCCAGGGAGTGTGAGGTATGACCATTGTGATGCAAAGCGCTCTTAAAAAGCTGGGAAATAAGTGGTGCTTTATTGAACTCTGGCGACTATAAAGGGAACACGGTGCTCCCCTCTCCTTCCCTCTCACTTTGCTGGCAAGGTCCTTCCCTGTCGTTTTAGTGCATTCATAATGCTGGTCATTTTCCTCTCATACATAATCAACCCATTGAAATTTAAATACCACAATCAATGTGAAGCTTGAACTGTGGTTTAATATAATGCCTATTGTATAAGACCCTTTATTGATTTCATTAATGTCACATTTGTTTTAAGATAAAACTTCTTTCATAAGTAATCCCCCACATCCGCTGTTATTCTTTCTGGTAGGACTAAATCCACAGTTCTAGAAGGTTTGCTGTTCATTGGGAGATCAAGGAAAAAGGTGAATAATCCCAGGCACTTGGAGCTTGAACTGATTCTAGGAGATGACTTGATTATAGGAACATCTTAGAGACAGAGTCTTTAAAACAATGCCTGACTTAAGAGGAAAATTACCGGAAACTATCGAGAAATGATGCTGGGTTACTGCAGATTCCAGAGGTGTGTGAATTACAATAAGCCAAGTGTAGGGAAAAAGTGCTGAAGGGTTAAAATGCTGAGTAGACAACTGCAAAATGTGAAGAGATGATAAAAATATGAAGTTTTAGACTTGAGGCCTTGTCTTTGAAACCCATGCCCGCAAAATCAGGCTAAAGATTTCACTGTCAAGACTACACATCTCCTAAATAAATTAAATAGCCAAGAGGCAAATGTAAGAAGGCAGATTTCTCCACCATTCCTCACATTAAGGAGTTTTCGAGAAGAGGTTTGCAAATGGCAAGGCAGCCTGCTACCTGAATGTGGTTGGGAGCTCACTAGAATTTCCCTTTCCAGCTCTTTCAAAGACCCCAAGGTAGTTAGTGGAAGCATTAGTTTTGCCCTAGTCTGTCCATGATTTGTCAGACTGTCCTGTTGTGTTCCATTATGTGCCTGTATCCACCAGTCCTCCTCTAATGACCAACACTTTATCAGGTGTGTAAAGAGAGCACATTCCAAAACATGCTTTCCACCAACAGCCTCACTGAAAAGGATGACTTTGATAAAACTCAGTTAAATGTAAAAAAATAAAGGAAAAGGACCAATGCTAGGACAGTTCTCTTTTGCTCTGTTGCTGACATTACTGTGTCCCTGTGTTCGTCTGTATTGTGAACTCATCCATTAGTACAATTCTGTACAGACCCTGTTGGCACTCTGCAAGGTACATGCATGTTTTTATGTCACTGGTGAAAGTTTATTGACTGCAGCACAAATATCATAGATTCTGTACTTAAGTAACTAAAACCCCAGTCCATTAAGATTTTAGAAAAATATCTTTAGGGTATATCTTTTTTCAACCTCCAAAATGAACAATTTTATTATAGGAGCAAAAATCAGGAATTGCAACATTGAGACTGTTTCATTTAATTTAGCTTGCCAAGTCCCATATCTTTAACTAATGTCTCTGTTCTTTCAAAACAGAATTGCTGCAGCAGAAAATAAAAAAAAAATGAGTGATTATTTTTACCAGGATTTTTATATAGTTTGGAGGATTTTTCATATGTTGAAAGGAAAAATCTAGACAGGTCACCATGAAATATCATTGTAAGGAAGTCAAATTATTAAAATCATACTTAGATAAGTAATAAATAAACATTAGAGGTGGATTTTTCAAGGTACTTTGATTTTCATTAAATCTTAAAATACATACCAGTTCAGAAAAGCATCATGACTACAATGTTTTCCCATGAATAATTGTCGAATATACACTAGTATTGGTAAATAGTCACATATTCCCAATTGATTAATAATGCAGATTCTTCCTTACAGTACTATGAAATGGGTGATGAGCTTACTGTGATGTTTTTCACTGAAGTTGTAAATTTATATTTCACATAAAGTGTTAGAGAATACATATTCCATCTAAAAAATTAATTTCCTTTGGTCATCCTCATTTTTATATGTACTAAAGATGATTGTATTAATTAAATGCCGTGTTAAAGTGAAAAAGCCCATTTCTATTCTTTGACTTGAACTTCTGCCTCATTTGTGCTAGGTAGCAAATATATTTAGGCAAGGCACATTTATACTTACATTTTTGAATTCTTGCAAATTCTTGATGCTGTGGTGCTACTAGTGTGTTTGAACCATGTTTGCTTCTGAAAACTATTTCTAAAATTCAAAGATACTTGGTGGGCAAAAACAAGGATATAAGATTAAAGGAATGACCAACATTTTGATTGGTCATTTTTTTAAATGCCTAACTTTACTTATAAAGTAATAGATAAGAATCAAAATAAAATTCCTTAGATGGTAAAATTCATTTTGATTCAGGACATGACATAAGGAAAAAAAAAGTTCTTTCCTCCTACCACCACCTCCACTTTGGGAATGAAGCTTCTTGACTCAGTATTTTCTGAGCACAAATATGTAACTCACATAGGTTAGACAATAATAGTCCTTCATTGGAAATTCAAGAAAGCCAAATGGTAAATGTTCTTCTGATCAAAAGTTGTTGCTCTCACCTTCAATCCATGCTACTTTCTGGACAATAAGTCATATATCTTTTTTCAGAAGTATTTCAAAATCATTGAATATTAGAGAAATACAATTGATATTCATTTTACAAGTTCAAGTTCCATGAAATATCTGACTTCCTTCAAGGGTGACAACAGTTAAATAAACAGCCTGACCTGTTGAACCATACAACAGAGACACATTCATACAGAATGGATTTAGTCAGTACTTTGAATGTTTTACCGAGCAGAGAGAAAAATGGAGTTTAGTCTCTCTGAACAGCGTGTGTATGTGTGTGTGTGTCTGTCTGTCTGTGTGTTTTTCCATTTTTATTAGCCCCAGTACACAAAATGCTACTGCGGTATGGAGTTAATAGTCCCACTGCTACAGTATCTAAGCAATACTTATGCAAGATATATTCCTTTTAAATTAGTTTGTATTTTTCAAGGATGTTGATATTACATCTTTTCAAAGAATTTAAACCATTTTTTACTTGATTTGGTGAGTCAACTACCTAAGTAGACAGGCAATAAACTCTATTTCTGTGGAGCAGCAGTGACCTCCAGTGGCAACTTAGACTCACCACAGCTATTCTTACACATTTTAGCTTTTTATCCTGAATCCTTATGTAAACGTGGTTTACAACATACATTTATCGATCTGTACATCAAATTTAAAGTCTATCTAATTTCTTTCCATAGAAAATATGATTACAAAATAACTGTTGAAAGTTATATTTTACATATTGACATTTTTAGTATTGTTGGAATAGAGCCATAGAACTGGTACTAATGGCTAGAAATAAGTGTACAAAGATGAAAAGCAAAAATAATGCAATAATAATGGACATTTCAAAGAAATATTTTAATGTGCTTATACTCATTGATGTTGGCTAAATAGTCTGATATTTTCATGAAATATGTTAATGTTCGTAGATAGGATACTGAAATATAATGTAATTTAGATTGGGGTAAACATTTCAATATTAATATTGAAAGAATCTGTATCAGCTAGTTATTGGTCCATCAGTAGGTATATCAGAGCTAGTAAGGCAGAGAGGTCTTCCCCTTCCGGCTTTAGAACTCTCAAGTTTGCTGAGCGTGCCAGTGACCTGTGCTTTGCCCCAGTGCATTCTCCCTCCCTCCCCCTTTTCAGCCAGCTGAACACTGGTTCTATTAGGCTCCCTGACAATGATGTTACAGTCTAAGAGGTGATGATTCATGGATAATGAAATTATGCTCTCCTTCTGGGGAAGGATAATGCAGAGTCAGATTCATGGATTTGGCAAGGGTTTTTAGGATGCTGTAGGTGCACAAAATATCTTCTCTTTCTTGACATTTACCAAGATGAGAACTCAAATAGTTTATTTAAAGTGCAGATTAGACTAGCATAAGAAACTAGCATTAGGCCATGACGCCTAACACAAAATGAGTTTCAGACATAAGAAATGAAAATTGAGCCATGAGAAATGAAAAATTCAGAAACTGCAGTGCTCTCTTTTATCCCTTTTTACCCTTGGTTCTCATTAAAATCTAGGTCTGTAGCAAACCTGCAGAGTTTTACTATTCTTATATTCTTGTAGCTACCAACATTAAAAACCACACGCAATTGGTTGAAATTATGAGCATAAAAAAAAAAAGACAGTAAAGTTGAATGACAAATATTGGAAGAGAAATAGAATGGGTAGAAGTTAAATAGCTTGTATTAAATGACTCTTGTAATTAGTACAAAATAATTATAATGATAATAAAACAAGTGAAATTGACAGTTTCCCCAATCAAGATAGACTATAGAATTAGACTCAAATTTTGTTTACCGTCTAAAGTCATTGGTGATTTGGGATAGCTGGGTAGAATACAATATAAATACTACACAGAAAGCATCAATAAAAAGGTTTAAAATTCTTTTTTCATTTGAGAAAATATCATAGCCATATATAGTGGAATATGGGCTTCAGAAATTAAGACATAAATTCACATTTCTCTGACTTTACTAATCATGTGACCTTAGGTAAATTTCTTAGCTTTTCTGAACTTGAAGTTTTCCATGCGTAAAATGAGTATGTACTAATGACTGTTCATGGTATTGGGAGGACAAATCTCAAAACTACGTTGTAAACTAAAATGGCAACTACTTTTCTTTTCAAAGAGCACTTAGTGAGATATTCAGCTGTGTTTGCTGGTATTCCATGTTCGGCATGGGCCAAAAAGAAATCACTGACCTCTATGTTTGAAACCCAAACCTATTTTAAATCAATATGAGTTTAGAATTGAATTGTTTATGGGGCAAGATGATGTTGTTATTTGCCAAAAAATAATTGCTCAGAACATGTTTCCATAGGATAAGCATATATTTCAGGTATCAATCAGATATCTGCTTTATTGTTTCTCCCCCTCACCTACTCATCCTAATGGAAGACTGTACCAATAGTAACTTCTTAGTGTAAAAGCATCAGTGCTTTATTAAAAATAAATAACAACTTAATATATAAATTAAAAACTCATTGAAGAATGACTAATATATTAATAATAAAAAACTCTCTCCACTAGATATAGCTGATCTTAAGAAATATGAGATAACAGTTGTATTTCCAAATTATAATTTAAGTAGACACAAACTACTCCTTTTTGACAGTTGAATTCCTATGACATCTCTAGAGAGCAGAGAGGATGATAGCTTTTGAGGGGAAATAGCATTTGTGAATTTTATGCAATTTTAACTTTATAGAGTCATAAATAGATGTTCTTGAGTTAAATCTCCTAAAGGGGAAGAGAATTCCAGGAACACAGAGAGAACAGGAATATCTGACTCATGGTATAAAACTAGGCAGAGGCAATTTATTTTACTACCATACTTCTTAATAAGCTTCTATAAGTAGTAATAATCCATTTTATAAAGAAAAATATGGGGACAGCTGTTGGTGTGGTAGTTAGGGTGCCAGACTCCCACATAGACAACCACTGTTTGAGTCCTGGACCTGGTGTCTTATTTTCTCACTTTCCCGCTCTCTCTGGTCAAATTTTAAAAATTACTAATAAAATAATAATAATAGGGACCAGCAGTTGGCAAATGACTATGTCACTGGACTCCCAGTCGACTGCGGTTCAAGTCCCAGACCCAGTGTCTTAAACTCATGCCAGGTGTGCATGCGTGTGTGCCCAAGATCCCAAGAGGAGAATGGAAGAGAAGGGATTGTGGCGTGGCCATCCCCCCTAGGGGGTGATTTCTCGCTTTCTGTCTTTCTGTCTCTCTCTGTCTTTTTGGCAAATGCATGTACCCTATAGCAAAAACCTCTCCAAAAAAAGAAAAAATAAATAAATAATTCTAGAAAAAAAGGCTACTATCTTAGCCTTTCCAGCAAACGTTGTAGTGAAAATTAATTATTTTCTTTACAATTTTCTGGTTTCTATTGGTTTGTTTGTTTTCAGGGTCTCCCACTCCTCCCAAGAAGAAATTTCCTTTATTCTTTTCTACTCTTAAATTGTTCTATGTATATGACAGAGTCCTTTACTTCCTATGTCACAAAGAAGTCTTCTCTCGTATAAGTCAACTGTGGTCATTTCACTCAAAGAAATGGCATGTTTCCAATAGAAAAGCTATTTGTATTACATATTAGAACAAAACAAGTTTAAAGCTGGATGACCCTTCTCTCTCTCCTTTACAGTCTATAAAACACCTCTATAGTATCTTCCGACTTGTAATGGAAGAAAGAAGACATAGTTGAATTACCAGTCCAGCAAAGTATTATCAATCTCACTATTTTCCTATTTGATTAGCTCCTAAAAAACACAGTATAGGTCTTTACATATAGGCATTCTCAACTATATTTCACCAATCAAAAACACTCTCATACAATCAGAATTTTATCTCATCAGAAAAATGTAAAACATACATTTTTGGCTTCATTATCAAGCAAATAGTACATTTAGCAAAGGCAATTTTTGTTAAATCTTCATTACACTGATTATAACTCTCCAAGGTATGAAATACATTTTACCAATAAAGAGCAAAGAACTTCAAATAAGTACAAGTCTTTCTTTAGTGCTTAAGTATTAAGGCTTATTATTAAGTATGGATAGAAAGAAAATGTCCTCAGACAGGGAGGCTATACTTTAGTGAGGCCATATTATAAGTGATTTTTAGGGTTTCAACTGAGTGTTCCCTCATACAGGTAAGGAGTGCTTCTTGTCATTAATATTGACTTGTTACTCTTTCTGATAGAAGAAACATACTTATCACCACCACCATCACCCCCCATTGAAGCAATCAGCAAGAATCCCACAAAAACTTTAAAGGAAACCTTTAGAATATATCATGTTGTTATTGTAGAATCAATGTGGCTTTAAAAACTCTGATAAACCTGTGATACAACAGAAAAAACAGTTGCAATGAAAACTACAAAGTTGAAAAACTAACTCAGCACTTTGAGATTGGTGTTGGAATGTACTCATCAATTTATGAAAAGGATTTTGACTAATTTGTACAAATTTTAAAGTGAAAAGTTATAAACACTTTGAGTTCTTCTATATAGCCAATGGAAGGTTATTATTACTGAATTATGATTAAAATAGAATATTTAAAGATCTGTGTAATATGACAGAGGTCATAGTGCATAAATATTTTGTGTTCTTCACCAAGTTTGGCAGTTTATAGATACCTAGGGGGTTAAAATCCATATCCTTCATATAAGCTGATTATCTACATTTTACTATACATTCATGTGTGTGTGTGTGTGTGTGTGTGTGTGTGTGTGCGTGTGTGTATTTGTCAGTCTTTATTGTGTTCCAGGAATTTATGTATGTTATCTCATGATTTGATAAGTCTCTTATATCTTTCATAAACTCAAATAGATTTTCAGAACTCTAAGAACAGGGCTAGCCAGTGGGGAGGTGGTTAAAGAAGCTGGATCCCACATGACCAACTGCAAGGTTTGAGTCCTGGACCCAGTGGCTTGTGAAACACACCAGGTGTCTTGTGTATGTATGTATGTGTGTGTGTGCCCATGTGCCTAAAATCCCAAAGGAGGGAGAAATAGAGAAAGGATTGCGGTATGACAATTCCCCATGGAAATGGTTTCTCTCTCTCTCTCTCTCTCTCTCTCTCTCTCTCTCTCTCTCTTTCTCTGTCTCTCTCCAGTGAGCACAAACTCCCTCTGGCACATAAAAATAAATATGTGTATATAGGAACAGAGCTCATATATTTACTTTGTCTTCCTGTAAATTTCATCCATTAATCCTTTATCTTTTCACTTCATTATAGGACTGCCTTAAAATAATTCCTAACCTACTCATACAAGGCTTCTCAAGTCAAATTATATACCTTCTGTTCCCCTTAGGAAATGATTTACCATTCAGATAACCCTCTGATAGCTAAATTCTATCTGTAAGTATACTGTTCTCAGTCTTTGACATCTACTCCAGTTCATCTCATGTTGTTAAAAGGCAGCATGCACTTAGTCCTATGGACTTTCACAGGGAGGACTAAGTTGTAAAATATAAAATTCTACATATATTTTTATAGGCTTTACTCTGATCGTTTTTATGGCCTAACACACAGAGATGTGTGGGGTTTTTATTAGTTTACACTGAAATACAAAAGCACTAAACTAGCTATAAATTAAGAAGAAAAGGTCAAGGTAGATTTCAAAATTAGTAAACAAACAAACTCACGTGGCCTGGTGGTTAAGGCAGCTGGATCCCATATGGGCAATCATAAGGTTTGAGTCCTAGACCTGGTAACTTGAGAAACATGCTGAAAGCATGTATGTGCATGCCTAAAATCTCTAAAGGAGAGAGATGGAAGGAGAAGTGATTACAGTGTGACCATCCTAATCTTAAAAACAATACCAAATAATGGACACCTTATATTTCACTTTCTTGAAAACTGATCTACCCTCCAACTTTGTCATCATATTCTAGAATGTAAACTTCACATTCTTTTAGTTTTTTGCATTTCTTATAGAGAGAAGGTGTTTTGAGTTTTTGCTTGTTTGTTTTGTGTTGTATTATTTTCTGCCTGAAGATCTCTTCTTGGTTTTTTTGAGTAAACTGCTTTATTTGCTTTTCTATAATTCCCAATCAAATGTCCATCCTGTCAGAAAGTCACAGGGTAATTTGCCAGGTTTATGGTTGGAGCAATCAAACAGACTGAGTTTATCTCTAGAGTGCAATCTAGTCAAGTCTGGAATTTCTGCCTCCTGTCTTCTAGCCTCTCATTTCCATGCCTTTTCTCAGCTGAGAAGGAGTACCCATTCTGAAATCCCTCTATACAGTGTTAGCCAGGATTCTCTTAGTTCCTTACACTGTACCAATTGTCTGTTCTCTGATCTAAAGCAGTATTATTGTCCCTGCCAAGAGCACTTATATATAAATAGAGACAAAAGTCATTAGCTGAAGGAGGAAAGGTTAACTTGTAAAGGCAGGTAGAAAGAACTAGCAGGTTTGGGGAAAGTGCTTCTGGGGACACAGTTCTGCAAGCACCTCTGAAATCATCTGACATAGATTCCTCTGTATTTTTCTCTGATATGAAGTTGGGCCTTCCCCCAGGAACCACGTCAGGGAAAATAATCCATGTTTTATTTAGTAAACTATATTTGAGAGCTTTCTTCAGTAAATTCATTATACATGGGTTTTCTCCTTACTTTTTCTCCATAGAGAAATAACTATATACTGGAAAGAATGTGAACTATCAATCTAGGAAGAATTAGTTTAAATTCTGTATCAAATTCTAGTTCTGGGATTTAATAACTTTATAACAGCAAAATTCTGAGTCTCAGCTTCTTCGTCTAAAAAACAAGTATTAAAACAATGTAATCATCACAGAAGAAAGTATAGAATCAGCATTTCTTGCATATTTTATGTGCTTTTATTTCTAGGTACATTTTTATATAAATTAATACTTATAGAGCTCCTTCAGATATTAAATAGATGATGTATATAAAATCATTTAGTACAGGGACCTACAGATGGCATAATGGTTACGTTACTATACTCCCACATGGTCGACCGCAGTTTTGAGTCCCAGACCCAGAGGCTTAAAACTCACACCAGTCACATACGTGTGCATGCCTTAAATCCCTAGAGAATGAAGCAGAAGGGATTGCAGAGTGGCCATTGTGGGGAGGGGGGGTTGTGAATTCTCACATTATGTCTCTCTGTTATTCTCTGTCTCTCTGGCAACTGCATACTCCCTACAGCAAAAATCTCTCACACACACAAAAAATCATTAAGTACAGTGTTTGGCACATAATAATAGTTTTCTCCTTCTCTTTATTAGTTCCAACTGCTAAAAATTTTAGCATTCAATGAGTTTTAATAGTCGTATTCCACTATCTATTTTCATGTAGAATGATAGATTCCTTACAAATTTTTAAAAATAGAACCTAAGGGGGCTGACAGGTGGCATGCTGGTTGAAGGCGTTGGACTCCCACATGACTGACTGTACTTCAAGTCCTGGACCTGGTGACCTGGTGGCTTGCTTTCTTACTTTCCTTCTCACTCTTTCTCTGTCTCTCTCTGATAAAACTGGAAAACAATAATAGATATAATAAATAAATAAAGTTAAATAATTCTTTAAAAAATAAAAACAATCTAAATACCATAAGGCACCTGAGCATCTGGCTAATACTGAAGAATGATGGTACTATATAAAACCAATGTCCTGTATCTCCCAACAAAGACTAACTATATACTATACTTCATTTTAAAAAATTTATTATTATTTTTTAAATTTTGGCCAGAAAGAGACAGAGTGAGAGAGAAAGTAAGAAAGCAAGTGGCCAGGTCCAGGACTTGAACCGTGTTCAGCCATGTGGGAGTTTAGCGCCCTTAACCACCATGCCATCTGCTGGCCCCTATACTGGACTTCTTTACTGGCCAGTTCTTGAAGTAGCAAGTATTTCCCTACCTGTGTGCTTTTACTCAAGTGGTTTCCTTTGTGAGAAAGTCCTCTCTTTCAAGTCCTGTCAATTTTGGAGCCTTTCTATAAGAGACTGAATTTAAATTCTCCTCTCTCTACAAGTTGTCTTAATTTTGCCCTTTCCTCTTTTCCATGGTAGTTTTTTCCTTTCTTGGAGACTAGATTACAGGCTGATTTGTGCTCAAATTGTTAATCTGTCTGTAGGCCTTTTTGAGGAAATGGACCATCTTTTCTTTTTTCTTCCAATGCTGATTCAGACACTCTTTTATGTATGGTAGCTGTTCATCAAATTAACTTTCTGATCATTATTACAAAGCTATTGTTACAAATCTAGAACAAAAATGTCAACTCTGTGAAGGCTATTGTGTCAAGTTCATACTAATTTTTATAAAAAGGGACTTCAAAAAGTTTGTGGAAAGTGAAATTAAAGGGTAAGTTTATTTTGGTGCAAAGAAATGTGAAATTCATCAATAGTTTTTAAAATTACATATAATACACAGTTCCACAAACTTTTTGAAGACTTCCCTTATGTAGGTTAAGTACCCCTAATCTGCAAATCTGAAATGCTCCAACATTCACAATTTTTGAGCACCAGTGTGGTATCTCTTTTCTGTTTATCCCCTTACCACTTTTCTCTAAATTCTTTTATTTTTAATTAGTCTTTTTTTAAAGTTTATTTGCTTATTTCTTCCATGAGTAAAAAGACAAAGAAAGATGAAGCAAAAGAAAGATGGCACCCCTAATAGGGTCTTGGTACTGTGACTCATCCCTGGTTGTAGCCAGCCCCAGATTATGGACACATGTGTGCTCAGTATATTCAGGAAGGTTTCTAGAAGTAAACCTGGAATCTTGTCATGTGGATCAGCCTCAGAGTGACACGCATTACTGCTATAGCGCTATCTAGCTCCTGATTTTCTTTTTTCTCTCTTATCCCCACTTAAAATTTCTTACAATTTTTCTCTCTATCCATCTTTTATTTATAAGTCAATTTATACAGCTTGAATATCTACCTTCAGACTGGTTAAAAGGAAACTACCAATGATTTTTATGTGTCCGAAAAGCAGTAATTAAAATTTAATTTAACAGGGAGTAAAAAATTCTATTGGTATTCAGCAGCTTTGTTTGGATCTATAAATGAAGAACTATAATTTTGTAAATTGTAGCTTAATTTAAGAAATAGAAATGATATTCCTCCTAATAGGAATATTATATTAATTATCATATTAATATAATACTTAATATCTAATATAAGTTAAATTGTAATGATGATTTGTAAGTTCGGCCAGATTTATAGATCATCCAAATATCCCTTTTTGTGCAAGGTATCTCAAGTTGGACTACAGTAATCTTTGCTATTAACAGAACA